>JAURVB010006024.1:0-95665 GCA_033002965.1 Piper betle | reverse complement strand
GAATGGATCTGATAGCGAAAAATGGATATGTCAGAATGGACCTGACAGCCAAAAAGGATATGTCAGATTGTTTGATTTCACCTCACCTAAGGAAAAATTACAATTATGGTTGGTGGTTCTTTTACGAACTCAGGGTAGGAGAATGGATAATTAAATTGGACTTCCTTTTATTTTCTTGTGTTATACATTTGGCTTTGGGAAACGATCCAAGACTGTAGAGTAACGCCCGGACCGATTAGGGCTGGTCATTACAGGGTTGGTTTGGTTTAATTTGGTCATTACAGGGTTGGTTTGGTTTAATTCTCTTGTAATGCCTAGCCAGCTCGGCCCATAGCATTGTGAAAAAATGGCAGGTCGTTACATATTAAGTGAATACGACTGGGTTATAAATGATATTGATTCTTAAGAATTTATTTAATTAAATATTATTTATGGTTCATTCTAAGATTTATAAAACCCTAAATAAAATAACCAAATTATTTTTTTCTGGGGTTTTACACTTAGAGTCCTAGCCTCTTGAATATGTGAGATGTAATGAATGAATGTGTACACCCCGAATCAAATAAAACATCCACACTGACTCCTTCGATATTTGCTATTGACTCAACCTCTTAGTATCACAAGTGCATCATGATGCGTCTTGTGCCATTGCGCCATGTCACGCCTTTCGGCATGGGGGCAGGTATTCAATCTTTCAGGGGTGTTGCCCTGTGTTGAATTGAGTCGACCCAATTGCGCTTGGCACATGGTGGTCGAATATGAACTTAAGTCGACCAAGACTCCCACATTATTCAATCTTTTAGGGGGTGCTGCCCTGTGTCGAATTAAGTCGACCCCAGTTGTGCTCGGCGCATGATGGTCGGATATAAACTCAAGTCGACCAAGACTCCCACATAGTAATTTTAAAGGGTACGGCCCCGTATCGGATTAAGTCAATTCCTTGACCCCGGTTGTACTCGGGGCATAGTGGTCGAATCTGGGCTCAGGCTGACTAGGGCTGCCAGAAAGGGAAAATAGAACATTTCAAATAATTATACGGACCAGGATAATTCGTAAGTGAGCCTCTAACTGTGACCATTGATCTTCATCTCAACGAGAATATAAAATTATACATAAGTATATCATTATTTGAGTAGAAATGCATGCAACTAAATTACTAATATATATCAATATTAAAATCCGACAACATAAAGCATGCAACATTCAACAATATTAAATATTAAATTATTCATGTGACATAATCATTTAAGTCCTACTTTACATTTTAAATTAATTATCTAAATCATAATTCACACTTCACTAATAATAAATTAATTATTAACTTATAACATGTATTCAAGTATTTAATTACTATGATTAGTATATTTATCTTTGAGATGATAATTTCTTAACCATGATTTTGACGATTTAATTTATGGTTTTAATCTTTAATTATTTTCATTATTAATGGAAATTTAATTAATTAAGTTGTTCAATTAAATTAATCCATTTTCTCCGTTATTAACTCCCTTAATCATAGTTTAATAACCCATTTTCTACCGTATTAACTTGTTATTAAAATAATCATTTTATTTACCTAGTATTAAATTTAATATGATAAAGGTAAATTTTTTTTTATTAATTACTTATATCCATCAAATTTAAATTAATCGCTTATAGTACACTGATTAATTATCGATCGTTTATCATTACCATATTTTTATTACTTATGGCGATTTCGTACAATAATTTACTAGTTTAACAACTTTAACCCATAACCTATTAGAATAATTATTTGTGAAGATTTATTAATGAGTTAGTATTATTTTTAACTCGAGTCAGTGTCGAGTCAATCATATATTATAGGTTTGCCATCTTCTTCTTCCCATGCTCTTCTCTTCTCCAAACCTCATCTTTGCACAACCAGATCACGTCGCCTTCAACCTTCTCCAACCTTCCCCAGCAACCCAATTGAACAACCATATAAACATCCCAACAAAGCATCAACAACGAAATAAAAACAGCAAGGGGAGGAGGCCTCAAGTTCATGCTTTACAGCAACTATCTAGGGCGACACCACCCTGCACCAAGGCCGCCCATTAAGCTGGCCAACAGCACTACCGGGAATGCAAGGCGAACTCCATCCGGCCAGCAGCACCGCTGGGAACGCTCTCCTTCTCCCTGCACGATAGCCCACTATCCAAACCCCATGCACAGAAATCACAAGACGCTAGGGACTGCAACTTAACTATCCCAAACCCAACCAATTACATAGCATAGGACGTTGATGTAGCAACAGCAAAACAAAATGGCCATGAATTGATGAAAACAGCAGAACTTTACATAACGATCATGAGTTGATGAAGCAACTGAACAGCAAGGTGATCATGAAATGATGAAGTAGCATAAGTAATATGGCGATCATGAAATGCATGAAAACTAAGAATAGGGAGTTAGGAAGGACACCCAAGCAAGGAAAAAGGCTGGCTCCGGAAGAGAAGAAGATGAGAGAGTGAAGGTGGCTAAGGTGAGGATGACACCCCCTCACAAAATATAAAATGAAAATGATGGCTAGGGTATGTGAAAACACCCCAATACCAGCATTTCATTTAATCGGGTAAATAATAAAATATAATAATTAACCGGATAGAATTAACCGGGTTGAGAATATAATATTAATAATAATAATAATTCTCCAATGTTTGATCATTCCTAGACCGAGTCAAATATTTTATTTTTTAATTTTCTTTTTCCACAATCTTTACAATGATTCACAAGTACGATGAGTGGGTGAATATGCCTGTCACAATGGAGGCTTCAGACCACTAGAAAGATTTGCGAAGAATGGAATTTGTGAAGAATGAGCAGTTTGTGAAGAATGGAGGCTTCAGACCACTAGAAAGGACAATTGGCGGCGGTACAAATGAAACTCGATTCAGACCACTTGAAAGATTTGCTTCAGACCTAGTGCCAACTGATTAGAGAAGAATTGAGTGTTTCTATGAACGGCTTCAATATGAGATTCACATAGCCAATGTGAACAAAGTATTTGCTACCTTTGGAGAAGTAGTGTGAGCAGCAAGAGAGGTTGAGAGAGTCTTGGCTACTCGATTTTACCAAGATTACGATCGGAAGCAACAACACACTCGGCCATATCAACTTGAACAGGGAACACAACAAAAGCACGGGATAGATGCCCCACTTTCTATGAGGGTGATGGATGGATAAGTCTAGGATGGTAAACACCCTCCATATTAGAATTGTTGACATCATCATGGGGGAATATACAAAAGTAGTGCTGGTACATGTTTCAGTTGTGGTCAACCAGGACATTGGGTAGCATTGTGTCCTACTGCACCACACTAGTAACTAGCCCTTCCTGCACTAGCACAATGACTAGCACTCCCAACACCCCTGCCACAATGACAGTGGCCATGCCAACAGCACCAAGATCGAGGACAATGAGGCAGTGGTCAGCAAAAGCAGTGACAGCAGCAACAAAGGGGACAAATTCAGAGAGGAATGATGGTTGCGGGATAGGCTAGACAGCAAAGGAGTAGACAGCAAGAACCACTAGTAGTACTTGCTAACCCGGTGTAGTATTAGCAATAGCCTGTTATGATGTACACAACCAAGGTTGCAGAAGCATTGGAAGATACGATTGTCGTGACAAATATGCTTCTCATTGGTTTTGTGCCTGTAGGAGTTTTATTTGATTCTGTCTGCACATATTCTTTTATATTGAACACACACATATAGGATTGGAGGTTAGATAAGGATGTAGGACATTCATTCCTAGTGTCCCCCCTAGTAGAGTTATAGCCACTGATGAGTGTGTGCGTAGTATCCCTGTTCAGATTAACAATGACAATTAGTAGCAGATTTGATACTATTCAGGTTGATGGAGTTCGATGTGATCTTCAGAATAGAATGGATGTCCAGCCAAGGAGCTTTGATTGATTGCCAAAGGAAGAGGGTGGCTCTGCATCGAGGAAGGTGCCATTTTTCTTCCAAGGTCAAGGTAGAGAAAGAGAATGAGGTTGGATTTCCCATTAGAGTGAAATGAGACAGTTGAATAGAGGTTGTCGGTTATCGATGGCTGCCTTAGTACTGATCGAGCCGAATGGTCTAGAGAAGAGTTCTACTATTGAGAAAATCCCGGTGATCAGGGAATTCATACATCTAGAAAAAACACTGGTAGAATGTAAGGGTATATGCTAATAAGCTATACGACTCTATTGCCAATCTAGGCCAAAGTTTCATGTGTCCCTGACTCAATTTCAAGTTGATTATCTCACTCTGTTCCGTAAGGGAACAAGGGTAGCTGCAATGGCTCTACTGCATACTATGGCCCTAGAATGCTCTCTACAACCACTAACGGCTAAAGGAAGCTCTCTAGGACAAAAAGGTGGTGAGCTAACCTATGTAAACTCAACATGTTGTAAAGAGTATGAAGGCATACTTTGCATGGAATTGTAGAATCTAAATTTGGTCTATGGCATGTGCACTGGTCAATGTTTGCTCATCTTAACTATTTGAGTAAACGGGTACTTGGACAAGTATATCTAGAGTGGAGTTTAGAAATACTTGAGTGAAAACTCCGATCTGTCCAACATCTATGGGTAACAAGAAAGGAGACTAAATCTCTAGTCATAGTGCTTTAGAACTCAAACTATTACGTATCTCATCCTCACTGGAGGGGTTTGAGAGAAGGTAAATTGCGAAAGTGCACTGAACTGAGGAAACCCAACTGGGTGGATACATCACTCTAGTCCATGGTGATGTAAAGGATATTGTGTAAAAACTATGATTTTAATTACAAGACTCGAACCTAAATATTATGAAATAAATATAGATGAACCAATATGGTTGGTTATCAAGTCGACCGGTCATGGTTCGACTTAAGCACACCTAGAAAATAACTATTTATGAATAGATGATGGGGTGTGAGAATTTAATGAAGGGGTTATTGAACCTAGGAAATACCAATGGATGATGGGGTGTGAGAATTTAATGAAGGGGTCGTTGAACCTAGGAAATACCAATGGATGATGGGGTATGAGAATTTAAAGGAGGGAATGGTTGAAGTGTATATATGTAGGAGGAGGAAGTATTTCATCCCACATCTCCGTCCCAGGCGACCTCCCCATTATTGTGTGAGTATTTCATCCCTCATCTTATTTGTTTCCATTAAGATTCTTGCATGCAAGGTTTTTTGAAGACGCCCTGCCAAGTTGCTAGATCTCCAGCGTCTTATGCATGGGGTTCTTGTCGATTGCTTAGTTTTTTTGTAAATGGACATGTTAATAATTAATTATCATTAGAATTGCTGAAAATTTAATAAGGAATGAAGACTAACATGAACTAATTACATCATTTAAAATTGATAGTATATTAGTCATGTAAGTTGCATGTAGGTTCATGCAAAATAAAATTATACTAATGTATAATTTTATGCCCTCATTCAGATTAGGATTCACGGGTCCCAGTCAGACGAAATCACAAGTCAGGTACGTACAATAGGAAGAACATTGTACTTTCCTTGTTGGTAGCCTAGGTCGGCCTGAGCCCAGATTTGACCACCATGCACCGAGTGCAACCGGTGTCAAAGAATTGACTCAGTCCGTGACGGGGTCGTATTATGTGTGTAAATTGTGTAATGCATCGACATTGTTTTGGAGTAGTGATAGCCGCCCCATAAAAAGGCTACGGCCGGGGTGAGCGAGGCACAGCGATTCCTCCATCGCACTGGAGTGCAGTAATAGCCTCCCCATAAAAAGGCTACGGCCGGGGTGTGTGAGGCACTGGAACTAGAATTGGTAGTGAGAGCTTCCCCACAAAAAGGGCGTAGCAATCACCTGAGTGTAGTGATAGCCTCCCCATAAAAAGGTTACGGCTAGGGTGTGTGAGGCACTGGCACTAGAATTGGCAGTGAGAGCTTCCCCACAAACGGGACGTAGCATTCACCTGAGTGCAGTGATAGCCTCCCCATAAAAAGGCTACGGTTGGGGTGTGTGAGGCACTGGCACTAGAATTGGTAGTGAGAGCTTCCCCACAAACGGGGCGTAGCAATCACCTAAGTGCAATGATAGCTTCCCCACAAAAAAGCTACGGCCGGGGTGTGCGAGGCACTGGCACTGGAGACGGTAGTGGTAGCCTCCCCACAAAAGGGCTACGATTGGGGTGTGCGGATCACAGCAGATACCTCCTCCGCATTGTTTTGGAGTATAGTGGAATCGCTCCACCGCATATTAAAATAAATATAAGGAAATAGTGGACTGTACTTGATTTGTTTTATCTATTATACTACTTAGTGTTGTAATCCCTAACGTGGAATTGCCTCCGCAGGTGTGCAGATACGAAAGTAGGTGATTGACAACCAGGGCATGGAGCAAAATAAATATGAGGACTCATTTTATTATTTATTTGAGAAATAAGTGTGGCTTTTGGGAAACTGTCTAAGACTGTGGGATCTTTATATATGTTTTTGTTAAAAAAATGTTAGACATATTTGCTTAATTCTGAGTAACACCTGCCCAGCTAGGCCCACAATGTTGTGACAAATGGCCAGGTCGTTACATATTGGGTGGCTAAAAACAAGGGAAATAAATTCTCTATGTATGATATTGGTGGCTAAAAACATGGGTAGGTCCATGGGAATGTTTTCAAGATCATCATGATTTACTCCAGGACAGGTGACCAGCCTATGGAGCAGTCAATCAAACGATGTGTCTAAAAAATAGCTCCATGGTGGCTCTAGTCCAATCAGCAAACTATAACATGTGGTTCATGATACTGTACTAGACATTCACTTCTAAATGGGCAGGCTATAATTGACTCAAAGAACCACTATCACCACTCGAGCCTATGGGGACTCATATTGAGGTTTTGACATGTGTCTAGTTTATTTTTCAGTGGTGTGTGACATGCCATCCCTTTTCAGTTTGTATATGGGTGTTAGTGTCTAGTCTATTTGTGTAGGTTCAGTGTAGGAGCTCACCGCACAGGCGCGAGACCAACACTTAGAGATTCTACCAGGTCCATCGAAGACACGTACTCTTGTTTTTTAAAATTAGACTTGAGGGATCTCATCTTCCAAGGTTATTAGATACTAACACCTATATACATCCATATGATGCATGAATGTTATAATCAATAAATCAAACAACAATAGGACAGTCATGTATATCCTAATCAAGTTGACAATACAATCATATGCCGAGATAGCATACAACACTGGACAAGGGATGGTAATCCTAATAATCATGTCATATATGTATGATAAACGTGTAATTAATTCTATATTATGGAATTGCAATTAAATTCAAGTGTCATCACTAATCAGAATCTTACTATTATCATGCAACAATCACATTAACTATTACTCAATCATATGAATCTACATTACTAAATGATCATGCCATCAACATCACAAATTTGTTAATATATAATTAAACATATTAATTAACTAAACAAAGATCATGATTCTCATAGTCAAACTAATACCAAATTGTCATAATTAAAGTATTCATTTATAATTATATCAAAAGTAAATATGTTTAGATATTGAATATGTGTACAACAAGTAAGGACCAGAATTTCATGCAAAAAGTGAACAGAATGCATAGATGGGTCGAAACCCAAGATTCAGAATAACTTATGTAACGACCCGGCCATTTGTCACAACATTGTGGGCCTAGCTGGCCAGGTGTTACTCACAATTAAGCAAATATGTCTAACATTTTTTTTTAACAAAAACATATATAAAGATCCCACAGTCTTAAACCGTTTCCCAGTAGCCACACTTATTTCTCAAATAAATAAAAAAGTAGTCCTCATATTTATTTTGCTCCATGCCCTGGTTGTCAATTACCTAATTTCGTATCAGCACACCTGCGGAGGCAATTCCGCGTTAGTGATTTCAACACTAAGTACTATAATAGATAAAAGAAATCAAGCACATTCAACTATTTCCTTATGTTTATTTTAATATGCGGTGGAGCGATTCCGCTATACTCCAAAACAATGCGGAGGAGGTATCCGTTGTGATCCGCACACCCCGGTCGTAGCCCTTTTGTGGGGAGGCACCCACTACTGTCTTCAGTGCCAGTGCCTCGCACACCCCGGCCGTAGCCTTTTTGTGGGGAAGCTATCATTGCACTCGGGTGATTGCTACTCCCCGTTTGTGGGGAAGCTCTCACTACCAATTCTAGTGCCAGTGCCTCGCACACCCTGGCCGCAGCCTTTTTATGGGGAGGCTATCACTGCACTCAGGTGAATGCTATGCACCGTTTGTGGGGAAGCTCTCACTGCCAACTCTAGTGCCAGTGCCTCACACACCCCGGCCATAGCCTTTTTAAGGGGAGGCTATCACTGCACTCAGGTGAATGCTACGCCTCGTTTGTGGGGAAGCTATCACTGCCAACTCTAGTGCTAGTGCCTCACACACCCCGGCCGTAGCCTTTTTATGGGGAAGCTATCACTGCACTCGAATGCGATGGATGAATCGTTGTGCCTCGCTCACCCTGGCCATAGCCTTTTTATAGGGCGGCTATCACTACTCCAAAACAATGTTGATGCATTACACAATTTACGCACATAATACGACCCCGTGTCGGACTGAGTCAATTTTTTGACCCCGGTTGCACTCGGTGCATGGTCGTCGAATCTGGGCTCAGGCCGACCAAGGCTACTAATAAGGAAAATATGATGTTCTACCTATTATACGTACCTGACTTGTGACTTCATCTGACTGTGACCCGTGAACCCTAATCTGAATGAGGGCATAAAATTATACATTAGTATAATTTTATTTTGCATGAACCTACATGCAACTTACATGACTAATATACTATCAATTTTAAATGATGTAATTAGTTCATGTTAGTCTTCATTCCTTATTAAATTTTCAGCAATTCTAATGATAATTAATTATTAATTATCCCCATCTAAATCTCCATTATCTAATTGATAATTTAATTATTAACATGTCCATTTACAAAACAACTAAGCAATCGACAAGAACCTCATGCATAAGACGCTGGAGATCTAGCAACTTGGCAGGGCGTCTTCAACAAACCTTGCATGCAAGAATCCTAATGGAAACAAAGAAGATGAGGGATGAAATACTCACACAGTAATGGGGAGGTCGCCTGGGACGGAGATGAGGGATGAAATACTCCCTCCTCCTGCATATATATACACTTCAACAATTCCCTCCATTAAATTCTCATACCCCATCATCCATTGGTATTTCCTAGGTTCAACGAGCCCCTTTATTAAATTCTCACACCCCATCATCCATTGGTATTTCCTAGGTTCAATGACCCCTTCATTAAATTCTCACACCCATCATCCATTCATGAATAGGTATTTTCTAGGTGAGCTTAAGTCGAACCATGACTCGGTCGACTTGATAACCAACCATATTGGTTCATCTATATTTATTTCATAATATTTAGGTTCGAGTCTTTTAATAAAAATCATGGTTTTTACAACTTATGCAACAGATTTAAATTTTGTGTGAATGTCACTGCTTGATATACTTATATATGTTTATACATGTTGATTTCATAGGATAGCCGTTTATTAGATTTTTAGGGGACACTCTATCTACTGTATTTTACAATTTTTATTGATTTTATTGTAGTTATTTTGGTATGTAAACTGCTTGTCATATCATCCATGTAATAGCATGTTATGGTTTTTGTGCATTTATCCATGCAAAGTGATTTGCGTCTTTTATCTTGAGACACTGAGAGTAGATCCACACAAATTGGGTTCGGGTTAGCCGACCTAACTGGGACTAGTGACATTCCGGTTCAGTTCCCAGCATAACTGGATTTGGGGTGTTATTGGCAGCGGGCTCCAACACCACACCTACACATCAAAGCTAAATGCTACCACTCAATATGATGCACGTATACTACATACTCATCATCCAATCATACGTAACATACATTATAAATCATGGCAAAATCTCTAACATACATTATAAATCTCCAATCATACATATTAAAACGTGATCCCCTACATGATTTATATGCATCAATCCATCCATAATCTAATCCTATTCATCTGTTTCAACTCAATAAATCCCACAATTCAAGTCATGAATAATCATGGAACCATTTTATATTCCGGTATCATATAAAATTTTATTTAATTCCTTTGATCAATTTATTATCAATCATCAAGAGCATACTACAATCATGCAAATGAATTTTTACACTACTATGTAATTTCACCTCCCATCCATAATAAGCACAATTATATTTTTACCTCTATGCTAATTAATTCTAATCATACAATTAGTTTTGAATTAGGTATGCCCCGCATCATCTACGGCGACGATAGATGGGTCTGATATGGTTCGATAGGATGTTGGGATTCAAATCAAATCTTTGGAGGTACGCGTCGGCCAGCGAGGGACGGTAGTTGCCATCTGGAGACAACTGACTGTTGCCAACAACCGAATAGCAGGGGAAAGAGGGAATGGTGGTCCCAGATGTCATAGAAAGAGGAGGAAGGCAATATTTGGTTGAGCAAGGGATGGAGCGGCCACTATTCCGGAAGCCCGACGGAAAGAAACTCACGGTGGCAAGATGGTTTTTTGAGGAGGAGAAGTATGTTGGGAAGTGTTGTGATATGTATAGACCACACTAGTACTCCTTTAAACACTTAGGTAGTGCAGTGTATGTGGGTATTGTGTAACGCAGCACATTTTCAGAATTTGTTGCACTATCTTAATTGTTCCTTTTGCCACTCGAGTACCTTGGCAGGTGTAATATAGAGGATGTGAGGGTATAAGTGTTGTATGTGTGACTATGAATATTAGTCATGCATGCGAGCCAACACTTGTTTAAGTATGTTTGCTTTCTGCCTAGTGTGAGGCAATTCTGAAGTTTTTAAGTTTCGTGGGTAATGGAAAACCCATTTGCCAACTTGACTACTGACGTGGTTTTCTATTATATGTATGACAGGTTCCCCAGCTTTGGCCAGGCCTAGGTGCATGGATCAAATAGCAAAGCACAGTGGCGGTGGTGGTGGGGGCCCTATGTTATATTGTTTGCTTTAGACTATGTATTTTGTGGATGACTATATGATGGGCATATGTCATAACTATGTGAACCTTTTATGATTCAAATGTATGCTGTGATGATTGTACTAGCACGTTTTATCTTTATATTATTATATTTTACTCTGGAGTTATAATACTTTGGGGCAAGGCTAACCATCGTCTCCAAGGTATATAATGCCCAGAGTCCTAGAACATGACGAGGAGCTAAGTCAAGTACATAAAAAGTATTTTGCTACAACTATTTGTCGTAGAGTAATGTGGGTGGAGGAGCATACAGTTCGCACTACTTGAAGACCCACGTGTGGTCTGGGTATTTGGGTTTGATGCCCTGATACTCAATGATGCTGTGTGTGCGGATCACAGTGGATACCTCCTCCACATTGTTTTGGAGTATATTGGAATCGCTCCACCGCATATTAAAATGAACATCATGAAATAGTCTAATGTACTTGACTTGTTTTATCTATTATTCTACTTAGTGTTGTAATCACTAACGCGGAATTGCCTCCGTAGGTGTGCAGATACGAAATTAGGTGATTGACAACCAGAGCATGGAGCAAAATAAATATGGGGACTCCCTTTTTTATTTATTTGAGAAATAAGTGTGGCTAATAGGAAACAGTCCAAGACTGTGGGATCTTTATATATGTGTTTGTTAGAAATGCTAGACATATTTGCTAAATTGTGAGTAACACCTAGCCAGCTAGGCCCACAATGTTGTGAAAAATGATGGGTCGTTACACCTGCCCACCTGTAACGACCTAGCCCAAAGTGCAATGTAATAGGCTAAGTCATTTTGTTAAATGTGGTGAACCAAAGTTAAAGATCTATAGTCCATTCTCACTTATAAATAAGATCTTCTCCCAGTAGGTATTAGATATGGGATTAAGTTGAGGGATCTCACAATCCACCCACCTTAGGAAATTTTGTTCCCAAAATTCCTACGTTTGGCCCATTGCTAACCCTAGCCCACGACCATCTTCGGCCCGTGACCGGCAGCCTAGCCAACATCCCTAGCCCAGCCCACCATCTAACATGTAACTAAATTGCTCTGATACCATTTGTAATGACCCGGCTCAAAGTGCATCATAATGGGCCTAAGTCATTTCTTTAAAATGGTTAACCCAAGTTAAAGATTTATAGTCAATTCTCACTTATAAATAGGATCTTCTCCCATAAGGTATTAGATATAGGATTAAGTTGAGGGATCTCACAAGATCTCATCCTTGTAACTTTATTAAACATGTGTAAAAAACACGGCGAAATGGCCCGACATCGGAGGGATTCTATAAAACACCGCTGATGACATCCTACATCTAAAACACAGTTAAACTCAACATGAAGGGAGTCAAGCAGAGAGGGAGAGTCCTATGGACTTGTGGCCTATGTTCTAAGCACATCTGCACATTTATGGTGGGCTCAAACTCCGAAACGTACATCAGAACCCACTTTTAAGTAAAGTACCAATATCTTTATATGATGGATGCTCATGGTGTCTACCCATATCATCAGTACAGCCTAATAAGGAAAATAGTGTTAACAATCTGACAACTAAGCACATGGCACAAAAAGTGAGATATAATAATAATAAATAATAAATCAATCAATAAGCAAACAAATAAATGTACTCATAGATAATTAGGTAAATAATAAATACATGAACAAAAATAATACTTTAATCATAAAATAGTAATATAATTATACTATATAAATACATGGGTAAACATGAGTAAATATCATATATTCTCGTGTTAGCAAACATATAAATAGTTAAATAATGAAATAATTAATAGTTCTATAAATAAATAAATAATCAACAATAATACTCATTAATCATTAATATTACTAATATCATAGTTATATAATAGAAGAATACATAATTAAATATAAATAAATAATAATATACACGTAAGTGTCACGTGCACCTAGCATGACATGTAAGTGACAGACTGTCTCATACTGGTGTTTATACCTTAACACACTTCCAAAATGTCCTCTAACTCAATTGATGTTTTTTAATATGCTAAAGATGTGTCTCTATAAATCAATTACCTACATGATACCTCGGGGTCTCATATCCTTCAAAAGGTTCCCTTTTTATTTGCCCCTCGATTTACAACTTGTTCCGGATCTAGAAGTCGTCACCTCAATCCCCATTAGGGAAATTTTTTATTCCTAACTCTTTCGAACACCCCCTCACTACTAATAACAATATCAGCGTTACTTCATCTCTTTCTTCTTCCTTTATTACATTTATTTTATTTATTGGCAATAAAAAGTTACGTAGTTATTCATGATGTATGATATAAAGCGTCCTATCAACTTCTTGCACATTATTTTATAATTATTTAACAATTATCTAAATTTTCGTATTATTAAGTGGTCATTCATCTTTAGTGTTTTATAATTTATTTGTAAACTGTACGAACATAATCTTCAACTACCTAATATCATTGTTACACCAACCTCCCAACCTTGCACTTCTGACTCTTGTGTTCATATATTCCAAACCTTTAGCAATGTCTAAGGTTTTAGACACCATTGTATCCACAACAACTTAATTGGACGCTCCTATAGTGCTTACAACCTTAACATTAACTCGCATTGTTGACATTCACCCGCAACCCATTTTGTACACACCCATAAGTACTTACCATTTAAAACGATGAAAATTAATACCATAAAAGAATGATCAATGCTTATATAAAAGAAATTTACCCTTGGGACACTCGACTCTTAGGCTTTGAACAAGGTAAGGATTGATTTATAGGATTTTGTGAGAAACACCATTATGATACTACCAGTACCCACCCGTTCCAATCAACGGGCCATGTGTTACAATATAAAACTAAATGCCCCATAAATTATTTTTTTAACAATTTATCACATCATGAATAAATCCATGACTTAATTTTTTTTTAAACCGTACAAATTAAATTCATCCTCAAAGAATTAGTTAAAGTTCAAATTCTGAGTCATGAAATGAAATATAATATAATATAATAAATGCTCGGAATAGTCTAAGACCCATGACATGAACCAAAATCCCAACCTAAAAGTATAACAACATATAAGAAAAAATAATAGTCTAATAGCAAATTTGTCTACTTGTTTTGACTCTACCCATCCTTTAATGCTCACACCGATGGAGGCAATTCTGCATTAATAATAAAAATACTAAGTCATGTAATTAGAAGAAATAAGTTAATATATTCCACAACATCATTAATTTAATCTTTTAGTAATTATGAGCATATGCCGAGCTCTTATTATGGTGGGAAGGGTGGCCACCCCATGCAACTACAATCACAACTTGTACTTATTGATATTTGTCATTGACTCACCGTCTTCATATCATAAGTACATAATGAGTCATTTTGTGCCATTGAGCCCTGTCACCCCGTTTGGGAGGGGGATGGTATTTGATCTTTTAAGTATTTTAAGGGTGCGACCCCGTGTCAGACTGAGTAAATTCTTTAACCCTGGTTGTGCTTGACACATGGTGGTTAAATGTGGACTTAGACTGACCAAAGCTGCCAAATAAGAATATATAACATTTCAAGTAAATGTACAGACCTAAAAATCTCATGAGGTTCCTGCAACTACGACACACGATCCTAATGTAAATGAAACAATAATATTATACATAGGTAAAATTTTATACGAGAATAAATGCATGCATTGAAATTACATTATTACATGATGACTAAAACTTGAATAAATAAGCATGCTTGACACAAACTATTAAACTTTAAATTTAAAATATTTACAACAAGTCTGGTGAGATAATTAGTTACTCATGTGACACAATAAATTAAGTCATACCTTACCTTTTAAATTAATTATTTAATCACAATTCACCCTTAGCCAATGACAAAATAATTATTAACTTACTAGCAATTATTACTTACTAATATTATTGTATTTTCTTTGATGCATTACTTATTTAACTAAAGAAATCATATTAAAATTACCAGCCTAGAAATTTAGGTTACCATTTAGACTTTTAATTAATAACACACTTTAACTCCTAATAAGAAATTACGGTTACTTATTCCGTTAATAATAGGTTGGATATTTATTTATAACAATTTATTAACTTTTCACTAACTCTAATTAATTATCGTAAGATTAGTTAAATCACCGTATCCAATTATTTGATATAGCTTGTATTAAAATTTAAAGGATAACACTCATAAGATTCGTTTAAATTAGTTAAGAGGATAAATGATCGAACTTTATTTATTCTAAGCATGATATCCCTCAACTTACTCCCAAATGTAATACCAGCTTGGATAAGATCATGTTTATAAGTGAGAATGAACTATATATCTTTAACTTAGTTACCAACTTTTGAAGAAATGACTTAGCCCATTCATTATGTTACACTTTGAGCCAGGTCCTTATAATGGTATCAAATCCGGGTTGTATCGTGTTAGATGGTGGGCTCAACTAGGGACATTGGCTAGACTGTTGTGAGATCCCTCAACTTAGACCCACATCTAATATCTACTGGGATAAGATCTAATTTATAAGTGGGAATGAACTATAAATCTTTAACTTAGTTAACTACTTTTGAAGAGATGACACCGTCAGTACGGGCCAAAGAAGATCGTTGGTCGGGGCTAGCAACTGGTAAAATGTAGGAATTTTGGGAATGAAATTTCCCAAGGTGGGGGGATTGTGAGATCCTTTAATTTAGTTTCATATCTAATACATACTGGGATAACATCATTTTTATAAGTGGGAATTGACTATATATTTTTAACTTAGTAAACCACTATTGAAGAAATAACTTAGCCCATTATGCTGCACTTTGGGCTGGATCGTTACATGGACAAACCACTATGGTCACTGCTAACTATGAGAATTGAAATGCAATGACCTCGACGGGAAAGCCTAGGTTCATCTCTCAAGGAACTCTACACTATGTCTTACAGAAATTCTAATGTGTCCTATGTGTAAAACCCAGCTTTGGGTTAGGTTTTACCCACTTGTAGGTTGCCCAGTGCACCCAGTCTTGATTCGGTTGGAGCGAGCGCAAGAAGGACCAATTTTTAGAATACAAGTATATAGCCCACATGGCTATATGAGCATGTGATAGTGACTAAGTACGCACGACATACAGATGATAGATTTAGTTATAATATAGTAGAGCACGATTTGTCATTGTATACACGAGGTATACAAATTATCTTTTTATAGGTTTGCGAGAGTTTTAGGCCTAGATTAGGGTCATTGCAGCTTTTTGTATCTGTTTGGGATTTCTAGTGTATTTCATTTATATTTTTTTGAGCCGTCTACGTCTGCCCTAGCTTCACCATCTTATTTTTCAAGAGATTTTCCACGATTTTAGAATTTACACCCTTAGTGCCACTGCCACTTTGGCTCATCGCCCGCGAGTCTCCACCTTGCCCCTGGCCACAGAACCGGGCACCCCCATGAGCTCCGGCGAAAGAGTGTTGGAAGTCTGTTTGCCACCCCAGCCACCCTTTCAAGCCATTTTCTAGTGCCGACGAGCCACCTCTGGCTGATTGGACCACCCACACAACTTCATCTTACCGATATCTCCATTTTCAAACCACCCATGATTACTGCCACAGGCCGAGATAGCCGTCGGCGATGCTGCCCCTCCTGCGGTGATTTCGTCATCTTCTCAGACATTTTTAGGCCAGCCAGTTGTCGGACTCCACCGATCATCACTACTAGCACCTCTACGTTGACTCCCCCTATCGATTCCAATTGGCAGTGACCCCAACACCACTACCGTCACATTTTCCAGCGACGGGCAACGGCTGCCCCGTCACTTGTTTCCTGTGTTGCATCCTCTTCCCCATGCTTACATCCGCCTAGCCGTGACCGAGTCCAACAGTCCATACCCTGCCGTGTCCATCACTATAGACCAGCTTAGCCAACCTAGCCTAGCAGTTTACTTAACCCAAAACATGTTGACTCAGCCCAACTCGGTCGGGTTCAGCTCAGTTCAGTTCGGTTCACTCTCATTCTCAGTAGGTTTTGGCCGTTTTTCGACCGTTTTTAATAATTCGAGAACCCTTATATTAGTTTAGATGCATATTCACATGATTTACCATGCTTGGATTTTATGATTATTGTTCTTTACTTTTTTTTATTTATTATCATTCATTTTGTATTATTCATGTATTTATTGATTATAATGCATGTTTATATGATTACATATTATTATTATTTATATATATATATACATATTAATATTTGCCTTAATTATGTTTACTCAATTTTGTGTGAGTATTATATATATATATATATGTATTTATTTATTTATTTATCTATTTACTTGTTTGTGTAGATGTTATTATTTATTTGTATTTAATTATGTATTCTTGTATTGGATAACAATAATATTAGTAATATTCATAATTATTGAGTATTAAATATTTGTTTATTTATTTATTGAATTATTATATATTTATTTACTTATTTATTTATATGTTACTAACACGATTATATATTGATATTTACTCATGTTTTCCCATGTATTTATGTTGTATAATTATATTATTATTTTATGATTAGAGTATTATTTATGTTCATGTATTTATTATTTATATAATTATCTAGGTGTGCATATCTCTATTTATTTATAAATTTATTATTATTATTATGTCTCAATTTCAGGCCATGTGTTTAGTTATAGGGTTGTTAGCACTGTTTTCTTTATTATGATGTATTCATCATATGGGCTCACACCACAAGCTTGCATTATATAGAGACATTGGTATTTTACTTAGTAGTGGAGCTTAAACTACAGGTCCGTACGACACTCCCTCTGCTTTATCTCTACTTGGACTCCCTACGTGTTGATGTTTAATCGTGTTTTAAACATATGACAACATCCATGGCATTTTATCGGATCCCTCCAATGTCAGGCTACTTAGTTGTGTTTTATACACATGTTTAAATAAAACTACAAGGATG
The DNA here is from genome assembly GCA_033002965.1 of Piper betle. Taxonomy (NCBI): domain Eukaryota; kingdom Viridiplantae; phylum Streptophyta; class Magnoliopsida; order Piperales; family Piperaceae; genus Piper; species Piper betle. The sequence continues at coordinate 77,649 of JAURVB010006024.1, read as the reverse complement.
AAATCCCTTGTTGGCTTTAAAACTAAAGCTCTAGGAAATATATAATATAAGCCTCTTCCCCAAACCTATTATATTAGTATGCACATTTTACTAATTTTAAGAATAAGACAGTGAGTTGTGTAGATATGTATGCACCGCACTAGTACTCCTTCAAACCCTAAAGTAGTGCGGTGTAAGAGGGCACTGCGTAATGCAGTATATTTCCAAAATTTGTGGCACTAACTTAACCATTCCTTTTACCACTTGAGTACTGTGGTGGGTGTAATATAGAGGATGTGAGGGTGTAAGCGTTGTATGTATGAATATGAATATTTGCCTTGCATGCTAGCCGACACTCATTTAACTATGCTTGCTTAATACCCCGTGTGAAACAATTATGATGTTTTATAAGTTTTTGTGGGTAATAGATTACCTATTTTGCCACTTTGTAATAGTTATTGTTCGGAGCAGTAACACTCGTAACTAACGTTGTTTTCATATAACATATGTAAGTCATGTAAATCTTGAGTCGACTTTAGTGGGCAGAAAGATAAACACTATACACGCCAGCGTGCAGTTATTTACTTTCTTACTTTTATTTATATTCGATGTATTTTGATGTATATTTAACAATGTCATTTATTCGCATGACACCAAGAAGGTTGTTTTGATTTATTTAATCAATCATGTCTTACCAACCAACAACTTTAAACATGACTTGACTCGATCATAATATTTTTTATTTGGTTTTTAGTGAACCAAAATTGGGGTGTTACAATTGATGTTAGAGCCAAATCTTGGTCGATTGAGATGGAAAGCTTTTGTTTTGATAGGTATCTCCTTTGGCATTTTCTCAGTGTTTTAAGTTTTTGCTCAGTCAAATCTGAACAATGCAAGTTTCTATGTTTCTAGAAATTAGGTGAAAGATATGAAATCATGTTTTCAGTAGATGCCAGTATGAATCTCACAGACATCTCATGATGAGTTTAGAGACTCATTGTTCCATTTTCTGTGCTAGAAAATTATACTACTTAAGAGGATCCACATGCTCAATTAACTAAGGTTGAGTTGGATGGTGATCAGGAATGCTTAGAACACGGGTGACCACATTGTAGCATTTCCTCGTCTTTCATAGGTCACCATATTAGTCTTTCCTTCGGACATTGTGTATATTGTGAGATAGAGTCATAAAAGATAACACCAGTAAGGAGATTGGAGTATGGAGATACTCACGTAGTTATGTGACACATGAGCATGGACCATCAAGTGCCTTAAACAGATCCATTAGGCATAGTCCGAGATCTACCTAAGAGAACTTAGACCTTTAGACAGTTCCTTTTGGGTGGAGGATGTGGCTATGCTAGCAAATCCACTTAAGGTTTTGGAACACTTGGAGCACAAGTGAGAGTTGGGCAAATGACTTGGACAGACCACTTCTAGGAAACAACAATGGATGAGGATGAGTAGCGAGGTGGATCTATAGTCCTATGGACAATTCACTGCCTCCCACCCTCTTCCACTAGTGTATGTCTGTCCCAATAGTATTGTTGGCCGCTCTTCAATATACAAAGATAGGAACACACCAAGAATGAGCACGATTACATTTGACCAGGGATTTCAATGGTTGACTAGATTTCATTCAATATGTCAAGGCCAAATCAGTGATTGCTATTGAGAATAGTTACTCTAGATTTCAAGAGACCAGTGTGGGCTCAACATTATCTTTCCATCATATGTGTCACCACTATGATCCAGACCCCTCTGGATCAGACATGTATGGTTTGATAACTTGAGTCAAGTTGACAGTAGCTACATCTAGGCAGATAGATACATGGAGATAAGCATGTCAAAGATAGTAATGGGTTCACGATGTACATGATCAGGATCAAGCTTTAGCACTTGGATAACACAACCACCTTCTGAGTAGCATAACCACTATCCAAGTTGCACAACCACTATCTGAGTTGCCTAACCAATGGCCATGATGCACTACTACCAACCGAATAGCACTACCACCATCGATTGAATGCGTACTACTATCGTCCATGATGCACAACCATTGTCTGTGATGCATTAATGCCAACCAAGTGGAACAGTTATAGTGAAGCAAAGGCCAAGTAGTTACCTCACCCTATAGGAGAACAACTACTTGAGGATGTTCTTAGCTATGCACAAAGACCGCATGTCACAACATTGAGATCATAGTAGTGTCACAGATTTATGACAAGATATAGCTTTGGTAGCATCAACCAGATAGAGGAAAGTTAGGTGAACTAGAATTATTTGGATGTAATGGCACATGATTGACTTCATCAGCCATCTTGCATACCATCGTCTTGATGTGACATCATTGGGTCAAATGTGTATTGCAAAATAGTGTTAGTAATAGTCTTATAGGGATCATCAGACAGCATGAGTGACAGTCATCAAATGGATGTGCATGGACAGAGTTAGAGAACATGATATTATGATATCTAGATGGATGATCACAATGGTCAAATTGTTTAATTAGCATGATAGCGTATGTGTGATCCACAGTAGATCAAATGGTTAGTAGATGAACAGATATGTAGTTTAACTCATTTAGAGTTTGGCCCAGCTAGAAAGAGATTTTTGACTTGTATTAAAATTTTGGCATAGATGATGGGTTTAGTGAGGGAGTGTCCTTGAGGGAGAGAGTGTTTACCTTGTGTTCTGCCAGTGTGATTAGGTCCTTACCTTGAGACATAGGAAGCACGCGGTTCATGAAACTGACTCGACTCGAACCAACGGTCAAACCGACTGGTTCGGTAACGTAAAACCTTGACTCGAATCACGGGTTTTACATTCAAGTTCTCACCTATATATAAAATATGAAAAAGTTAATAACGAGTGATACTGGTCTATGAATAACTATATAATCAAATTGGCACATGAGAGCAAACTCTCATGTTAAATAAAAACATACATCTATACTTGTTTATTAGAAACACTCATAAGGAAACTAATCAGGAGCCATAAGCCTCTACTTAAACAGCATCCCATTCTTACTCGTCAAATTTCTCAGCATTTTCATACTATCTCATGCTTGAAAAAATCAATTATCCTAAAGCCCTCTACATCCTCCATATCTCTTGTCCTTGAGCATAAAAGACGAGTACTCTCAAGAAGCTGCCTTTAGTACTCTTTGAATCTACAAGTCTAGATATGCATTACATTACAGTACCTGTTATCCTCCACACATTCTCCACATGGAGTTGTCAGGATCCCTAGGAGTGGAATGACCCACCCACCAATTCAGAGCCCATTTTGACTGGCACGTGACTGCTCGTAGCATGTGCTAGTCAACTTTCCCCTTGTCTCACATCTCACTAAAAAATCAAGAAAAACTATATATATATATATATATGTTTAGGTAGGGATTTCAATATAGTCAACCTAAAGGCATCATGATCTGGATCTGATTGTTTTTTAAACAAACTTGAGGGATCTTATCCTCTAGAGTTATTAATTTGGAAATTCGTACGATTAAATAATTCATGTGGAGTAGGATATGATAAATCCACCACTCAATATGTCCGCTTACCTGTCAAATCAAATCACAATAGAATGAGAGATCAAATCAGAAGCAAGGCCTAAACGGACTTAACAGAAGCTCCAATCGTGTCCACAAACCTACGCGGCGAGCTCCTACTTCACACCTACATATCAAATTTAGAAGGTAAAGCCTACTATCTAAATGATGCATTCACACATCCTAAATAACATACTCATATCAAAGAACTCACATCAATCCACATCATGATTTTCTAAATTACATTATGATTAATTAGAAATTTATACTTAATTTACCTAATTAGTCCATCAACATTTATTTCACATCATTCAAATCATACAAATTTATTTTATTCAAAATTAAAATATTTTACCATGTCACTCAATCAACTCCTAACATTCTATACTAATAATTATCAATTTTAAAAAATTAGGTCAGAGTTAATTATATCTCCCGTCATTGGCAATCGACAACGACTAGGGTTTGGTTGCACGTTTAGGGACTCAAATTCGGCACCTAGCAGTGTTCGAAGTTCTATCGGTTCAACGGGATGAATTTGGCAAACATCTGGCGATTTTCAATGAATTCAAGAAAATCCAATTTTTTTCTACTTTTTGATGATATTCTAGCAGTTTTTTGTATCTTTTTCAATGATGTGGTCAAGGCTGTGGGGCAGCATCGGTTTGGCAAGCTCGACACAAGCACTTTGTAGGCGATGGCGGTGGCTATGGCAGGTACGGTTGTTGGTGATGGTCATTGGTAGCGGCTGTGGAACGGTTGGGGTCGCTCGGCTTGCCCGATCAGCCTTGCGCCGGTCTTGGCGACTGTGCATGGTGGTAAAGGGTTCGTCTGGGTAGAGGGACAGCAACAGCGGAGTGGAGCAGCATAGCCGACGGCAGAGTCTGTGTCGGGGTGTGACATTAGGGCATGGCTTTGGCACGTCATGGAGGCCAGGTGGCGGGCGGGATGGTGGGGTATAGCTTGGCGAACTCTGGCGAAGCTTAGAGGCATTGACTGACAACGGTGAGGTGGCCAGAGGTGGTGTTGGCAGTTGTGTTCAGAACGACGATTGGCGAGAGAGTGGAAAGCGTCATGGTGAAGGGTTTTGGTGGCAACTTCATAATTAAAAGTTGACTCAATTCTAACTCGAGTAAAAAATAATAACTAACTCTTTATAAATCGAAAAAATCCAGAAAAGTATAGAAAAATACTATAAAATATAATACACTTAATAGCATCAAAATAACATGCTCTATAATTAATAACCCACCCAAACTCCTATACATTGTGTCCTAATGCATTGTTTGGCTTAAAAAATTTTCCATCAAATACATAAAAAAGTAACATGCATACTATAATATACTTTGATAACTCATTTCTGATCATTTTTCTGACGTTATCATCGTATGTTTGGGTACACTTGACCCCCATCGACGTTATCATCGTGTGTTTGGGTACACTTGACCCCAATCGATTATAATGCATGGTTGGCCTTGGCTCAAGACATGTATCATGACACTAACTTTACTCGAACCAACGGCTAAATCGGCTGAGTTTGCTAATGTAAAACTCTGACTCGAGTCAAGGGTTTTACAATGAGATCCTTCAACTTAGTATTATATCTAATATACATAGGGATTAAGATCTTATTTATAAGTGAGAATAGAGTATAGATCTTTAACTTTGGTTAACTACTTTTGAAGAAATAAGTTAGCCCATTAGTTTGCTCTTTAGGATGGGTCGTTATACTTAGAAGAGGTGGGGAAGCGTTGGATAAGAAGTGGAGAGGTTTAAGAGGAGGGGGCTGGTTAGAGGCTATGAAAGGAATGGGTGAAAATGGAGGGAGGTGGAGGACTTTTTATAGAAATTGAAAAAGCTTTTAGCGCAAGGGCACCCTCCTAGCACCTTTCCACATGCTTCTACAAGCCACACCATGGAAAAATTGGCAACCAAGCACATGGGTCAAGTTGTGTAAACCGGACCTTATGCCAACTTGTGTCACACTATTAGGCACAAGGGCATTGAGGCAGTGCCCTTGTGCTAGGTGAAAAAGAGGAAATTTTTAATTTTCTATGTGTGAGGGCCCTCAGCCAACGCCTTTGCTCCCTAATCTTAATCCCTAACCCTAAATGATTCTGACGCAACGTGCTGGGACAATGCCTTCGTGCCAAAAGCAATTTGTGCGCTCTTAAGATTTTCAGCCTAAGGTGTTTGGGGCGACCACGGGAATGGCATTGCAGGTCCCACAAAAGTAGGATCATCCAAAAGGGTTCAAACACACATAAAACACCCTAGAATTGAGAAGGACACGGTCCTAAAATTAATTAGACTCAATTCAAAAGAAAATCGAAAACAAGAAACGAAATGGTATAGTATCTAGCCAGGTGTTTTAGAGCACCAAGAGAGACTAAAGACATGGCTCACGCATATATACTATACATACGTATCCATCAAAAAGGACAGACTATGCAACTCAATTCGAGTCACGACTGAACCAAAACCAAAATTATTGTTCGTTTTGCACCAACCATAAGTAGTATTGATCTTCCGCTGCATAACTTAGTATATGTTGTGCAAGGTTTGCGATGAGAGGGAATTTATGCCTATGGGGCAAATTGTTGACGTATTAGCTATTTGAATACAAATTTTCTTTGATTCGACGACAAAACCCGAGCCATATTGGTCAAAATATTTTAAAGCGGAATTCGTGGGTATTTATTATCAAAAAATAAAATAATTTTGTATTGAAAAAAATAAAATAAAATAATTTGACAAAATATTATCAGAATTCAAACGTGACAACTTGTCAACTTTCCAGCTGGAGTCGACAAATATCAATTCTCTCGTCAATTTCGGTCATTTAAATTAGGTAAGCCAAAATGAATGTACTGGTCCTAAATCCTGATGAGATCCTACTTGATCTCTCCTCTGTAATTTGATTTGATCTAGTTCGTATCTTCTCGTGATTTTGTAATTAAGGCTTACTGTCCAACTAACTAATTCTCCTACCTGGAGAGCTTGGTATAATTATGTTGCCGGAAGATAATATCTTATTCAACTCATTACAAACATAAGTATTTCATTTCTTCTTTTTTTCTTTTCCTTTTAAAAAAATATCCTCATTACATCTATAGCTTGTTATGAAAATTCACTTGTACTGCAATTTTTACAACTACCATGCATTTCAAAAATGTATTGAGATTTGAGTTGAATTTGTATTTTACCCGATGATGCTCGCCTATTTATGGAACAAACACAAATTCGATAATTATTCATTTATTAATTTTATTTAAACATTAAGTTCCCTCAAAATTTTTCTTGCAAGTAGTGCACGAGCGTGGAATTTTTGCCCCTAATATTGTCCATTGTGTAGCCCAATCATAAACAAATCTCACACACATGAGTATGTTCATATAATTGCACTTTTTCAGCAACATATATATCTAGTTTCCTATTTAAAACAAATGAAAATAAAATATGCCCCATCACCCAGCTGGCCTTTTAAATCTAACGGATCACACTAAATTTAGTAGACATAAAAATATCATCTATTGTTGATACTAATTTTTTCATTTATGATCGTAATGTCACATTTTTTAATTGTGCACTTTTTAAAATAACTTATACTTAACATTATGTTAATTATCCATTAAAAAAGAGAAAATTTAGTAATTAGGTAAGAGGTGACATAGAATCAAAGAAAGTTATTTTGTCTTTTTGATGACTCTATTTGATTAGCACGAAACAAATCAAAAAATTTTGAAATCTATATATGTTAATTTATGTTTAGAGCATTGATCTATCATTAAAAAATTATTTTTACAACATTTTGTAATATGATACAAGTAAGACTTTATACTAAGTAATTCCTATTAGAAATTTAATGTCTATCATCAATCTCTACAAAAATAAAAAGACAAGTAAGAAGAAGAATTTCTTTATGAAAATATTTTACATCTTATATGTATATCATTAGTAATTTTTCAAAAATTATAACTAAGAAAATTATATATTTTTTATATCGTTTTCGTGCCAATCAAATCGAACCTACCACAACCTTTTTTTGGAAGAGCCATTAACTTTTCTTTATTATGCGGACGATGAAAATATTAAACTAATAAAACGTGACAGGTCAGGTCCTGTTATTTATGATAAGATTAATTATTTAATTAGTCATTTAGCTAATATATATACGTGGTGGAAAATATGACATGAAATAAACTAATAAAACGTCCAGTGATGGGTGTATAATATTTAACACAATCTGCTTCCATTTGTCCAGAGGTCAGGAGTAGGTCTGAGCGTAACAGGTCAGGTCATATTAAAGTATCTGTCTACTTTACAATTGCTTTATTGCAGCTTGCCCTATCGCTCCACTGAATACTCGAGGCCACTTGTGTGGCTGCGGTTCGGAATAAACATAATAACTGATGTGATGTGTGTTAATATATATATATATATATATATATATATATATATATATATATCAAATTGTTTTTGTGCGTTGCCATCCTTTGGTAGTGTACCATGCACTGCAAATCTGGGCCGTTCGATTGCGATCCAATGGCCCAGATCACTTCTCAAAACCCCCACCCTCCGCCGCCGCCCCGCCGTCCGGCGAGCCCCGGTGGCCCATTGCCGACCTGGCCGCGGCCCCCCCGCCGGCATCCTGGCCACCCCTCGGCGCACGCCCCCTCCTCCGCCCTCTGCCACCTCAATCCACCCCCCTCCCGCCCCTACACCCGAGCCCGCTGCCCCCCCACCGGCCACCGCCCCTCGCCCCCCGCCACCGCCATCCGCCACCACCCCCTGTCGGTTTTTGAGAAAGTGATCGCGGGCCGTTGGATCGCGATCCAACGGCCCAGATGGCAGCGATGGTGTGCTGCCAAAAGATGGCAGCGCACCATACAACATTACTAATATATATATATATATATATATATATATATATATGTCCCCCAACTAATCGCAGTAACACAATGGGATTCACTCCGTGCAATTTTAACATCTCTATAGCCTACAACGATAATGCTATATGGTGAGGCTAACTTAAACATATAAGTGTGATGTTTGACCACCGGTAGTTTTCTATACTTGTCACAATAAGACATTGATTGACATATTAAACTCCACACATTATTTACATTTTTAAACTATTTAACATGAGGCATGAAAATTTTTTTACTGACGCACATAACAGAAAGAATTTCTTATTTAAATAAAACGCTAGCCAAAATAACCGTGCATGAATATTAAATACTATACGGAAACAATGATACAATATCAAGAGGCATGGGAAAAAATTAAAAACATTAAAACTGAAGTTCTATAAATACATGAAAAGTTCTATGACTATATGTCATGTAAATTTCATAAATTAAACATATTCTTAGATAACATGGGAATTCTTCGTATGTTAAATTACAATTCATGCACAAAAATTCAAATCTTTCAAATTCTTTACTAAATAATCATTCTCCATTATTATCATCATAGATCCATAAAAAACCATTTTCCATGATCTCTACAAATCAGATCTCATTCACAAAAATTATAATCCATGCATGTATGAAATTCTAAAAAGTAAATATCTTTATGAATGATGAATAAAACACAACATAATAATAGAAAAATAAGGAATTACCGAAACCCTAACCATCAATAAGGAAGAGAGGATGAGAGAAAGAGTCGTCACACAAAAACCAAGAAGAAGAAGATGAACATGAAGAAGAGAAGTGACATAAGTGTAAACCTAGCTTCAAGTTAGGGTTTTACCGGCTTGTAGTTTGCCCGATTTGGAACGGTCTTGAGTTGTTTCGAGCGAGCTCGAGCCAGACCAATTTTCAGAGCATGAGTATGGGGCCTAGATGGCCATATGAGCATGTTAAAGTGGCTCAGTATGCCGACATGTAGTTGATAGATTCAGTTAAGCTATAGCATAACATGAATTATAAGTGTATACACGAGGTATACAAATGATTTTTTATGGGTTAGCCAGGGTTTGGGTCTATAACTAGGTCGTTGTAGTTTTCAGTATCCGTTTGGGATTTTCAAAGTATCTCATTTGCATGTATCATAGAGATTTCAGATCCCAGATTGTGCCCCTATCAGCCCAGCTTGATTGAGTCACAGATTTTCACCCGTTTGACTTCAAGGTTCGAAGCCCATTTAGCCTTCTTGTCTTTATTCCCGCCTACAGAGTCACTATTAGGACTCAAGTCAATTTTGATTTTGGACGGCATCGATCTAAACTTTTCGTCTACATGTATATTGCATATAATCATAGGTGGGTCCTACTAGACCACGAGTTGTTGAACGTTTAGATCATGCCACATGGCAAGATCTGAGCCACAAGATCTGAACCATCAACGTCAACCCTAGTTTTTCCCATTGATTTTTGGAGTTTTCCACCATTATCGCCGCCAATACTTTGGCTCGCCATCGGTGAGCCTTCGGCTTGCCCCTGCCCACCAGACTGACACCCCCATGACTGCCTCACAATAGGCTTTCTATCTGGACCTCTCACGACCACTGGCACCCCCGCAGTCACCACTGGCGAAGGAGTTTTTACAGCCAATTTCCACCACCACCACCACCACCATTCGAGCCGTTTTCCGACAATGGGCACTGCTCCCATCATGCCCGTTAGCCCTTGTTTGCATCTGCATGCCCGCATTCACGTTTGCCTAGTTGTGTCTGAGTCCACCAGTCCGAACCCGTGTCCGCCTCAACTTTCTATCTGTACTCGTGCCCGTGTCCATTCGTGAACCTCTATATTAGTTTAGATGTATATTCACAGGATTCAGTATGTTTGGATTTTTTTCTTATTTTATTATTTGATTTTATTTTGTTTGTTTATTTATTTATTATTATTCATTTCTTATTATTCGTGTATTTATTGATTATAATGCATGTTTATATAATTACTTATTTTTATTAATGATATATTTACTTTTTAATATTGGTCTTATTTATGTTTACTATATTGTGTGTGTGTGTGTGTTTATTCTATTTGTTTGTTATTATATATGTTATTATTTATTTGTATTTAATTATGTATTCTTATATTGTATAACTATGATATTATTATCATTCATGATTAATGAGTATTAACTATTTATTTATTTATTTATTAAATTATTATTTATTTATTGAATTATTATTTATCTATTTGGCTATATATTTAGTTGTAGGTTTATTTAGTAATCTTTTCTATTAGGATGTACTCATGATGTGAGCACACGCCACAAACATGTATTATATAGAGATGTCATTATTTTACTTAGCAAGGGGTTTCGATGTAAGTTACAGAGTCTGAGCTTACCATAGATGGGTCGATGCACTTGGAACTTGGACCACAGCTCCGTTGGACTCTCCCTTTGCTTGATCTCTGTTTGACTCACTACATGTCGAGTTTAATCATGTCTTATACATAGGACGGCATCGGCAATATTTTATCAGATTCTTTTGATGTTGGACCAATTAGCCGTGTTTTCTTTACATGTTTAATAAAACTATAAATATGAGATCCCTTGATGGTTTTCAAACTGAAGCTCCAGAAATATATGATACAAGCGTGCATTTTTACAGATTTCATGAATAAGAGAGTGAGCAGTATGGAGATATGTATAGACCACACTAGTACTCCTTCAAACCGTGAGGTAGTGTGGAGTATGAGGGTACCGCTTAACGCAGCACTTTTCCAAAATTTCTGGCACTAACTTAACAGTTTGTTTTGCCACTCGAGTACCATGATGGGTGTAATATAGAGGATATGAGGGCGTGAGTACTTTATGTATGAATATGATTTTTGTAAGATATATGTATAGGGATATGCACTATTTTGGTAGATCTAATGTATCACCTAATGTAGGATTCTATTTTACATGATTTTTGCTTTTTGTGTTCATAAGATATAGATCTACATATTTAATAAATTTTGTTTTGTATGATTTTGCCTGTATGAGTATTTATGGGTGCCAGAGTTGGTAAACGGTGGAAGACTTACTATTTTTAGTTGCTAACCCGTCAATTTCCATAATTTTTACACACCATTTTTTGCCATATTTGATGCAATTTTTTGCATGCTTTTATGTCAATGTGTTAGATATTATTTTGTGGTAAACCAAGCTAAATGAACGTCATTAAGGGCTTAGAGATAACCCCTAAATCCTATTTGTGCTTGTTGTGTGATTGTTTTGATATGTTATGCTTTCATATTGTACTCCTTGTTGAGGTGATGACCTACTAAGTGTCTACAAGAAACTCATAAGTTTTGGGCACGATAAAAAATCATTTAGGTAGTTAATTAATTTAGATTTTAGGAGTGTACATGAATAAAGTGTGAAACCCTCATTCCCTGGCTTTAGTTGTAAAATTCAAAAGCCTAGCTAGTTAGTGGTAAAATCTCATGAAATTTCACCCAGACCTTAGTTTGTGTCCCAACAACATCATCCTAAAACGTGAGAGCAAATGGTTGGGGAGATTTTTCGATAGAAATTCACCAAATCATGCAGGTCTAGCCAACTATAGAAATGTCCAAGTCAATGCCTCCCATTCTGAAATCCACTCAAGGCCCAAGTACTTAGAATTTGGATTTGAAATTTTATAAGAACAAAGCCCACGGTGTTGTCTAACCCTCCTATTTTTTCCAGGCCAATTTGAAGTCTCCAAACCTATGAACAATCCTTAGGAAAATTGGTACGCAGCCTAAGAACATTGTTTCCAACATCTTTGCCCAAACTTAGTTGGCCTAGTTTGCCATGATTGGCCCATGATCCAGCACTTGGCAATTTTTTCGTCTAACCCTCAGAGTGTTAGGCCCAACATTCTGAATTTTGGCCCATTCGGATATCATTTGTCCCGTAAAAAAAAGTCTGTATAAGTCTGTTTGATTAAATCCTAATTGTGTTCCACTAAGCGTACTTGCAACCCTAAAACCTAATAAGTTACCTAATGAGGTTTAACAAGTATATAAGCAAGAAAATTAAGTTACTTAAGTATTTTTGTATTGTGCATGTGTTGAGGCTCTACCCCTCTTTGCATGCCAATGTGATTTGAGTATGATTTGAGTTTCATCTCTTATGTTAGGATACACGGGGCCAATCCAAAATGAAGAGCTCCAATCATCTAGGTCTGTAGGATTCTTCTATTTCATCTCTTCTTGACTGCCTGAGTGTCAAAATTTAACCACAATTTAGACGTAGGATGATGTTGGCGACGGCTAAGGTCCCTTAATGGTTTTCAAAAAATAAACTCTAGAAACTATATTATACAAGTCTCTACCCAAGCCTATTATAAAAGCAAATGTGGGTTTACGATTTTACGAACATGTGAGTAATGTACATGAAGTATGATTCAATAGTACTACTTTAAACCCTAAAGTAGTGTAATGTAAAAGGGTACTATGTAGCACAAAGCATTTTTAAAATTTGTGACACTAACTTAACAACTATTCAAATGCCATCTGAGTACTCTAACAGGTGGTATATAGAGGATATGAGGGTGTAAATGCTCTATATAAGCATGTTGTCTTGTTTGCGTGTTGGCTTGTTTTATATGAAATATTTTTGCTAACTGACCTATGAGTCATTTTTGAAATATTAAAGTTTTTTGTTAGCAACAAAGCACCATCTGCAAGTCTTGAAATGTCTGTAGTCATTTTGACTCACAATCAATTTTGTTTGGATTTTGACGTGTTTCAGTATATCTACATAGGTGAGGTCATATGGCGTTGGCTAACTTAAGCGCACAGATCCGAGGTTCATGGTGGTGACAGGGGTCCCTGAGGTGTTATGTTTATGTATTTCGTACTTGGATTCATGGATTGTATAACTTTGTGGGCATGTGCCCTGAATTTATCTTGAGAACTATGTACAAATTTGGTTGGGTCTATGTGATGATGGATTGCGTGCAAGCACTTTATTGTTTTGTTATTATAATCGTCATATAGGGTATTAACTTTGGGAAAAAACTAACAATCATCTATAAGGTGTGTAAGCTTCAAAGTCCTAGAACATAATAAGGAGTGCTTAAGGTACACGAAACTTATTTGGTTGCAGCTGTTTGGGTATTAAAGAAATGTGCATGGAGGAGCATACGGCTCATACCATATGAAGATTCATTGAAGACCGAGTGTTACGATATGATGCCCTGGTAGTTGATGATGCCTATGTGTCTTTAATTGACTTTGAGTGGTATGAAAAATAGTTAACCACGACCCAGTGTTTACTTTACCACAAGTTCAACATCATTAAAAAATTTACCTAACCCGATCATTGAAAATAAATATAAGAACCAGATCATGCATGAGCATCTTTTAAAGCTCAACTACTTAGCTACATCGGGGGTGTTGCCTTCGTGTAACTTGGAGTAATCATTGTTTATGAAAATCACCCTCATAGTTGCAGGGAAGGTGATATCCCTCTTGTGATTCGAAGTGTTCATGCTAAAAGCCTCTTAAAGTTAAGATCATTCATATGATAGTATGATCAACATGCATTATATAAAAATTCAGTAAGGTGTCCATTTAAAGCCTCCTTGAGGGTTAAAATCTACTTCCGTAAATTTTTTATGACAATAACCAACGAATAGTTTTCTGAATTATAACCTTAAAATTTAGTCTGGACTTAAGCCAAATTGGGGTGTTACAACTTTGTATTAGAACCTACTTCTTGAACTATGAGGACGACTAACCTTCAGAATGTGATGTGTTTGTGTGCATGTTGTATGTTGTGTGATATGATGGATTATGGTATGTAATATGATTGTATGTGTTGTATGTGTTATGTTATGGTTAACTCCTTAGCCATGAGTTGATGCACAATCTAGCCAACAATAGTGTTTCTCTGTATGTGCCCTATCTTTGCCTTGTTGTTAATTTGCTATGCTTTGTTCAGATTAGCAATTATCTATGTGATTGTCAGTTGAGATGGTAAGACATCTGTGTAGAGACAGACCTCCGCTATGACACAATTTTTTGGCAATGGCAAGATTGGAGAAGAGGCCAACAGAAGGGATGACTCCCATTGAGACCTTTGAGTTTGAGAGGATACCGCCACTACCACTGCCACTTGCACAATTTCCACATGTTCCCACAACGCCACTTGCAGTAGGGCTATATGACATTCCAACACCAAGGACTCTTGTGGGAGTGCCACTCCCCAAACAGCCTAGTAGTGAGTTGGCAAAGACATGCAGCCGAGACAGTTTGTAGTAGGAGAGGGCTCAAGCAATCAAGGTCCAAATCATCATGTCACAGAGTGTTGAGATGTCGTCCATTTTCTGAAAAAGGATGGATAGTTGTTCTACGAAAGCACATATCCCAAGGTGGTGCTAGAGTAGATCAGCTCGAGGATCTCTAGGTATGCATAGCCACCAAGGCCATGCAGTGGATGGGCAATATTGGTGGGATTCTGCTCATGCCACATCCCTAGGGACCATGCCTATGGATCAAATTCCATGGGATTAGTTCATGGATATGTTCTACGTCCAATATTTCTCTACTACAGTTAGGAGCCAAAAAAAGGAGTTCATGTCCTTGGAGCAGCTTGAGGGTATGTTTGCTGTCGAGTACCAAGCACGGTTCCTCACCGTGGAGAGGTTTGCTCCAGGCAGCTTCGCTAGTAAGAGATAGTTGACTGCGCAATTTGTATCAGGTTTACACATCAATATCTGATCAATGTTGGCCAATTTACATGTTTGGCATTGGTCAAGGCAATGATAAGGGCATTAGAATGTAAGCATGCCCACGAGTCTCATCACCAATCGAAGGGCACAAGTTAGTCTTGCCATCAGGAATAGGGGCGCAAAGGCCAAGTCCACCAAGGTCCACAACAGTAGAGGTGGAGGATAGATGGTGGATTGAGGGAATATGATGTTGAGGGCAGCAGGTGTAGAGGTTCCCTAGCCAGATATAGTCATTCAAGGTTCAAGGCCAATGTGGTGGAAATCATATGAAGTACCCAACATGTCTACAATGCCAACTGTGACATCCAGGAGCAAGCCAGGGGTTATCAGTGCATGCTTTTTATGTGGCGAGATGAGGCACTGTGCAGCTGAGTGCTCGAGGCAACCACAGTAGCAACAACACCAGCAGTAGCACCAACAGTACCGACCCCACTAACAATGAGGACTACCTGCACCACCTCAACAACCACTTATCCCTTCACCACTAGCCTAGCCTCAGGGGCAGCAGCGGAGGGGTGACCAACAGCTACTGGTGTAGCAGGGCTAGGGAGGTAGACAGGGCCAACAGGACCAGCGGAGTTAGCACAAGGGTCAGCAGAGGCAGGTTAGGTTGGCTGTAGTAGATGTTGCACAGGCACTTGGGCAAGGCATGGGGTAGGTTGATGGGCAAGTTTAAGGTATCAGGTCAGGGTAGCAAGGCAGGATGGGAAAAAGGTGTATGATTGATCTTATGTTGATATATTATGCAATATTGTACTTAGTGTGTCAGCTCTCTTCAATGTTACATGAGAGCATTTAGTGTGCCTCTCTTTATCGCTACCTAGTGGGGTATTATTGTAGTATTCAATATTTTCCCATAGATATTAGTATTTATCTACTAGTTTGATATTTTTTCTATTAGTTATTTGAAACTGGTACTCACTCGATTAGTGACATATTTCTATTATATTATGTAGGTGACCATTATTAGAGATGGTCATCATAAACGGAGGGATCACATGAACTCACAAAGAATGTTGTGATATTTTATTACGATGTCCATTTGTTATTATTTTGGACTATGTCATGTGCCTGTTATTCTTTTTATGGCATGTATGCCATGTAACTATGTGATTGTGTACGTGAAAACCTAATTAGGCATATGCTTATGAAATGTCATTCTTTGGTATACTTTCTTGTTTATCCTAAATATATTTCTAGTTGTCCTGTATGTAAGTTACTATAGGGTATGTTGGTCTAACACAAGTTTGCAAGTGCACCCTAAACCTCTGAGTCAACCAAATGTATGACTCACTAGGTGCATGCACACCATATTATATGTACAAGTGCAATAGAACTAGAAACTAATGGATTGGATGAGCTTACGGATGTTTGTGCAGGAGAAAGAACCATGGGGAAGATCACATGAGAGGTGGTGTCTTAGATGGCAATAACCTCCTCACTTGAAGAATGCATGTGGTGTGATTGTTATTTGTGTTATGTGATGTTTTGTGATTGTGTAATTAGGTAGAAGATAGTGGCGTAGATGACCCTAGCCTTCTCCACCTAATTACCTTGCGGCAATGGTGAGGGATGATGGTCATATACACATCTTACCTTGTTATTTTTATCCATTTACTATTGTGATGTGAATATAGTAGGTTATGCTACGATGAGAATTCTTCAAACGGTCCTTATACGAGAGACTCTCCAATTTTATCTAAAACTTAGTCTCTCTTATAACTTTGACTCATGCCGGTTATTCTATTTGCATGAGCCTACCCCTAAATCTCATATTCATGCATTTGTATGATATATGTGATGATGTGTACGCATGTAGAAGGTAAAGAAAGAATTCACAAAAATCTTTTTCCCCGCTCCCGGATAGCCTATGTATAATCTACCCTCAGCACTTGAGTGCATGGCATATGAAAAAGTAAGGTCATGCACACCACTAAATTTTTTTAAAACTTTTATTTACCTTAATTTTGATCAATTAATTAAATTAGCCACATAAATCATGCTTAAATGATAATTTGTTTAGGCCAATCAAATTCAAGATGAATAAATTTGAAGAAAATGTAGATGGTAAAGAAAGGATTTTCCCGAGTAAGAATATTAGTCTTGTTGGTAACCATACAAAGTTTGTAAATGTAACTATCAAGTGATTTTTTTTCTTGACTGCATTTGTTTTTTGACAAATAATTAAACCATCTAAAATTTATAAAATTAATATTATAAAAAGTAACAAAGTTAATACAAGGGAAATTTTCATAAATAGAATCAAAGGAAACTGGAACAAGTATTCCAGCGGTATGCAAAGCTAAAATTCATCAAAGCAAGCATCTATTTTGTTAAAATTGGGAATTGATCGGTTGGGTGGTCCCACTCCTATTTCCAACGGTGTCTACAGAACAATTTAATTTAAGAACAAAAATCCTGTTTTGGATGCAAAAGCCAAGATCTATCACCCAACCTCAAGCTCACGAGTAGTTGAGCATTTACTTCCGGCTAACTGTCACCTCGTCTGCATTGTGTCTACTTTGCGGACACTACAAGATCTCAGCATCACAAACCCAATTTTCAAGAGGCAAATTCTATGCCTGCTCATCAGGTTTGCCATGAATACGGGTAGTTGAGACAGCATTTTTGGAACGTACTGTTCAGGCTCTTCACCGTCTTTTACCCTCCACAGCTCATCTTACTCTAGGCCCCATCTCTTGTCCTTAATTAATATTTAACCAAAACTTGTACCACTTGCTCGCCTGCGCGCCTATATATACATACGTCTGCACGATGTGAGCAACACCTAGCAATGTAAGAAAAGATACCTTCCACGACGCCGGTTATCAATCAATTGCTATATAAAGGCACAGTGTACGTATATATATATATATATATATATATATATATACTGTATTATACTTATAAGTTCCTAACTTCTTGATATAATTTTTTGAATTTTGTGAAACCGTCTGCTCCAAGCAGCTCTACTTTTCATGGCCACCGGGTGTAGAGTGAGAGACGATGTTTCTCTAGAGATCATCGGTGAGACTCCTTTCACGACAGAGCAACGCCCCTACGTTAACAGGCTCTCTGCCCGGGAAATGGAATCTCTGACGGCCGTTTGTGATACCTTTATCCCCTCCGTCCATCCCTCTACTTGTGCTGCTGCATCTGCCACTCCTTCCCAGAGAACCTTCTTCCTCACTTCTGCATCCGACGCCGGCGTCCCAGACCGTGTAAGTGATCTGTCAGACCCAATATCTCCGGTATATATACAAGCCCTTTATCATGTAACTCATATACATATATGACTTATGAAGTCCTGTTAGTTTCACATCATATGCGTATGTTTTCAACCATATCCGCCTCATGCATATGATCTCATCCTCCCAACCTCCCCAACCTCATTCTTCTTCAAGCAGAAACTCTCAACTAGCTAGCTCTTCATGGGCAAATATGATTAGATAGGGATAATAAATTTCTGATATAGAGTTTGAGATTGTTGTGGTGTGTATGAAGATTGGAGGGTTCATGTCGGATCGACTGCAGCACGTAGCCCTGTGGATGATGCGACTGGCTTTGTGGTTCATGTCTACTTGGTATGGCACTTTTGTAATATGCGGATGGGCGAGCCTTTCAAGCAAATTACCCTTCTTCCAAAGCTTTTCAAAAGTTGATCCTCGCAAGCGAGAGCAGATTCTTCTCTCCTTATCCTGCAGCTCATTTATTCTCTATAGAATGCTTTACAAAGGATTGAAGTTCATGACATCCCTCCTTTACTTCACTCAGGTACGTACCTTACACTTACCCCAACTGCGATGTGCTAGCTCTCCATTTTTTGTAAATTCGTCTCACATATTTCACTTTAACTTTTCATTATTGCCGTTCGTTCCCCTTCACTAGGTAGCCGGCTATCTTTATGTGGGATTTAATATCTAAAGTACTGTATTTCATGACTTGCCTAGCCTACTCATGTTGACAAGTTAATTGCTCTATCTCTCTCTCGCTCTTAAAAAAAGGACAATTTAGTTTAGGATTTCCGAATTACGGAAAACAATATGAGTCACCCAAAACTTGTTAGGGACCTCTGTAGATCTAGTAATATCCAAGTAAGCTAATACAGAGTAGAATTGATTCATAGTGAATTATATATTAACTCAGACTAATGTATATTAATTTTTCTATATAACAACTAAAAAGTAATTGGAAATAAATATATTTACCAATCTTAAGACTTGAAATAGATAAGAATATAATATAAATTACTTTCAAATATGAATTTTATCAAATTATAAGAAAGATAATGAAGTATTATTGTATTAGTAGTTATTATTATTTGATTCAGAGAGTCAAATTGATTTAATTTAAATTCTTGTTAATAAAAAGTTGTTTATGGAATTTGACTAATTAGAATTTTGTAATAAAAGTAATATAAGTATGTGGAGTGAAAACTTTTCCATTATAATGTAGTAAAAGTAAACAAGGGCGAAAGGGGGACAAAGGATAAGAACTGTCAGGGATATTCAAGTCTCAACCCGCTCAATCACCATTGAATTGGCCGAACTTGGCCCGTCAGACAACAACAGTACTCAGCTTTTTTTATTTACGGGTATCAAAACTAAACCTATGATATGTTAAATGAATGCTAAGCTTTTTTATTTATTTTTCCTTCTTGAGAGATTAGCTTTGGTGGTTGGGCTTTGAATTTGTGATGGAAACGTCGCTTTATGGACACCTCAGAATTATTGCAAAACGTACAAGTTATATTTATGTTAAATTATACTTTTCAGTGCACGGTTGGTGTGGAGGACCCATGGGCAGCTCGACTGCTCTAGTTTTGTTTCTTCCATTTGAATAAATAAATTAATGATGAGCCGATTATTAAAAGCATAATAACATGTTTATGCATGGAGTGCGGCGTGGGTCTGTTTCATCAATTTACTATCAAACTGACTTATATTCAGGAACTATTTTCTTCACAAATTCTTAACATTTGCATTGTTTGTGAATCGAAAGCCACCAATTTACTATCAAACTGACTTATATTTAGGAACTTTTTTCTGAACAAATTCTTAGCAATTGCCTTGTTTGTCACTCGAACTCCATCTCAAGTGTAAGACCACCCTGAAATAGCTCACTGTACAAGATTTAAGAGCTCCCTCCCCGTTCTTCTTCCACGCGCACGAAACCACCCCCCCCCCCCCCCGGCCCATCCCACCCCCTCCTCTCTGGTTATTCAAATGTTAAGTTGAACCATCGGCAACAACCAAAAAATTAAGAATAAACAATTCCAATTTTACTTTAAAAATGTGAAATTAGATAAAGCTTCCAGAGATTGTTTTTAAAAGAACTGCATAATAGAAGAAACTTTAGCTTAGGAAGAAATTTTGTAGGATATATTGTGGGGAAAAGTTAGTGAATATTGTATAAGTAGGCACATTATATTATATAAGAATAATGAGTAAGAGATTTTTTTATTATAATAAGAAAGTATTAATTTTATCCTAAAAAATTAAAATTATAAATATTATTTATAATAATTAATTTCTAACTTATAATTACTTATAACGTTAACTTATTATTTTTATATTACAAATATAGATATCTAAAGTTTAATATGGAAAATTAATATAGATTTTGTTCTTAAAATTCTCTAAATTTAAGAAAAATTAAAGAAAAAAATATAAAACCAGCATCTTGCAAAAATAATGCCTTAATTTATTATATTATCCAGCATGTAACAATAAAATATAACTTTACATATAACTTTAAAAAATAAATTAATAGGAAAATAGGAAAATTTTGTAAACAAAATTGAAAATATAAAATAAAAAAATTAAGATAATAAAGATAAATATATAGAATATTGGAGATAATTAAGAAGAGTGATTATAAATTTGGACTAAAGAAATTACAAATTAATTAAAAAATTAAAAATTAATTAAAAAATTACAAATTTGTAATCATAACTTTAAAAAAATTATGAGATATATTACTGTTATGTGGAGACTCATCTTTATTTACTGCGTTCCTTTTATTACTAATGTATTTTATTGTTTAATCTAAATTTTCTATAATTATTATTGTATTTTAAAAGTTTAGCCTTGGTTATAATTTAATTTCAACTGTCAATGTAGTCTAATAGTCTATATTGCTTTACTTTTAAAATTCTCTAAATTTAGGGGAAATTATCAAATTAATATCGGAGAGAGCGTGGTCAAAGGTACCACTTTACTATATATTATTAAGTAGATAGATAGATAGACATTGATTGAATATTAAGATAAATTACAATGATCTAGCTAATTTCTTAGAGATAGACTCCATTTAAAAAAACAAACTATAACTATATAAGGAGATCGTGTAAAATTAATGATTTGATTTATTTTTTATTCTTATTTTATTTTTAATAATAAAGAGATGATATATAATAAGGCGTTTGATTGCAATAGAAAATTATGCATAAAACCTCTAAAAAATTAAATCATAAGTTTTATTTTATTAGAATTATATTAAATGACAGAGGTTATAAAACAATATTTGGTTATTTTAAAAGAACTTAATGCAGTGTTTGGCCATAAAAAAATTATACATGCACAAACTTTTCGGTGAAGGCTTCACATACGCAACTATGAGCACTTCGGGGCCGGTTTATTGGATGAGAAGAGATGAAGGAGGCAGCAAAGAAAAGAGGGGAAGGGTCGAGGTCATGAGAAGGTGGCAGTGGTTGAAGATCGGGGGTAGTAGGCAAGAAGGGAAGAGAAAACAAATGAGTGATGAAAGAAGATGAGGATGGGTAACGGATGAAGCGTTGAAAAAATTTGGAAAAAAAATAGAATAGACTTTTTTTAAGATTTTGTAGTTGTGTATAGTACTATTAATAATAACTTTAATATTTTTATTTTTTTAACATTTTACTGTACATTATTTTAGGTGGTTATATCTTTCTTTTTTTTTCGATTCAATAGGCCAAAAACAAAACAACGCAACCAACGGCTCCAGCTGCGCCTTATAAGAGTAGATATCTAGCTTATGCGACTGATAATAGATGAAGCGAAGAAGACTATAACAGACATGCATGTATTATTTATCGAAGATGACGTGGTAGACGGGATTATCCAAACTAATTCATATCATAGTAAAGTAACTTTTGGTGCCTACGACGCATAGTAAAGAAGCAAAGAACTTAACAATATTTTGCAGAAGCAAAGACTAATCTGTGTGTATCATTCTGATGGACAAGCACTAATGAAATTTGCTTGCAGGTGGACGAGAAGATTAAGTGGAACCCGTCGTGGAAGGCCTTGGACTACTGCGGACCCGACCCAGATAGAAGACATGCGACGACCACAACTGAACCGTCTATAATACCACATCAATTGCGCCAACATTTGGAGCTCGACAAGGCCGAAAATGGTAGATCAGAGCGGCAACCTATGATGCAACAGCGAGACCAGGGACCCTTGTCAGGTTGTCTTCTCCATCTGCACTATTGGAATAAGAACTCTGTCTCCCAATCTCTCCACAATGCCGGCTTCACTACTAGAACTACTACTACACTTGCACCAACCATTCAGACGACGTCGCAGTGGTCGTCCAAGTTGAACATGCCTTTTGTCACCATCAACTGCGACGTCGTCGTGGTCGGGTCCGGCTCCGGGGGCGGGGTGGTAGCGGGCGTCCTCGCCAAGGCCGGGTACAAGGTGCTCGTCCTGGACAAGGGCAACTACTACGCCCGGAACAACCTCTCCCTGCTCGAAGGCCCGTCCATGGACCGCATGTACGAAGGGGGCGGTCTGCTCGCCACCGACGACCTTGGAGTAGTGGTGCTCGCTGGGTCGACGGTGGGAGGGGGCTCGGCGATCAACTGGGCCGCCTCCATTCGCACCCCGGAGCATGTGAGGAAGGAGTGGTGCAACTCCCTCGGATTGGAGCTGTTCGGGAGCAAAGCATACGACGAGGCATTGGAGACGGTGTGCCGGCGGATGGGGGTGCAAGGAGAGTGCGAGGTGGAAGGACTCAACAATGCGGTGTTGAGGAAGGGGTGCCAAGAGCTGGGTTATCCATTTAACGATATACCTCGCAACGCCCCACCGGACCACTACTGCGGCTGGTGCTGCTTTGGTTGCAAGGACGGGAGGAAGCAGGGAACGCAGGAGACATGGTTGGTGGACCTCGCCCTCTCAGGCAACGGATTTATTCTTCCAGGGTGTAAAGTGCTCAAGGTGCTGGTAGAGAGGAACTTGAAACGGGGACGAGGGAAGAAGAGGGCAACTGGGATTGTTTTCCGGTGTCAGGCGGATCAGAAAGGATCACAGGGGTGGTTGGGGGTGGTACAATCCAAGATCACGGTGGTTGCATGCGGCGCGCTCGGGACACCGGTCCTGCTCAAACGAAGCGGCCTCAAGAATCCCAACATCGGCATGAATCTCCACTTGCACCCGGTGGTGATGGCGTGGGGCTATTTCCCGGAGAAGGAGAAGGAGGGTGCTCATGATCAAGAGAGTGACGTTGCGATTGAGTTTGAGAACAAAAAGAGCTTTGAGGGTGGGATAATGACGGCCATGTCGACGGTGGTGGGAAACTTCCAGAGTTCCGGATACGGCGCGGTGATACAAACGCCGGCGCTGCACCCGGGCATGTTCTCGGTGGTGATGCCCTGGCTCTCTGGCCTGGACTTTAAGATGCGGATGTGCAGGTTTTCGCGGACGGCGCACATATTTGCCCTGAGCAGGGACAAGGGGGGCGGGGAGGTGGGGGAGTACCGTGACACGGTGAGAATTACCTACGGATTGGATAAATTCGACGAGGAGAATTTGAGGAAGGGAGTGGAGAAGATGCTAAGGATATTGGCGGCGGCCGGGGCGGAGGAGATCGGGACACACCACCGCGACGGGGAGGCTCTGAACGTGAAGAGGGCGAGCTCTCATGAGTTCGAGAGATTCGTAAAGAGGGAAAAGGGGAGGAGGTTGAGGGATGGGGGAGCACCGTGTGCTCGGCGCATCAGATGGGGAGTTGCAGGATGGGGTCGACGGAGTCGGAGTCGGTGGTGAACGAGTGGGGGAGAGTTGGGAAGTAGAGGACTTGTTCGTGGCCGACGCTAGTGTGCTGCCCACCGCGCTCGGGGTGAACCCCATGGTCACTGTCCAGGCCATTGCCTACTGCACTGCATCTTCTATCCTGCACCTCCTCTCCCGCAGGCACGCCTAACGCCGGCCTAGGCCTCTCCCCCTCTCTAATACGTCGTCCAACACTTTCCATGCATACAGTTCGATTTCATTTCATTCGCTTGGACTGATTTAGGCCAACGTTATTACTTGTTTTTATCTGTTATGAAAATCCACCTTATTTAGATTCATTGCATGATGTAACACCACTCTTTATCCCCGTTTTATGATCTCCTCCCCAATGTCTTTCTCCTGAGCAAGCAATTAATTTAAATCCGAAGGACACGCATAATATTAAAGAAGTTTGTGGATGTACCCTATACTCCATCAAAGCAGCTAAGCTTAAAAAATTCATTCCCAATCATAAACCACGAAGGCATATCATGATCATCAAATTTGATAATTTGATTATTAATAATCATGTTGCATGGACAAGCTTTCTCATGCTTAAAAACCATTGAATTCCTTTCAATCCGAATATCGTAGACAGTCTAGTTATGATAGTTCTCCCATACAGCATTCCTTGGGAACCATCGCTTATTATTCTCTCTTATAAATGACAATTCACTAAAGGCTGTTTGGTTGGCACAAAAAAGTGCAAATAGAAAAAAATTCATATGAAATAAAAATACAATAAAATGAAATGAAATGAACATTTTAAAATTTTCTCTAGCATGTTTGAAAAGTAAGAAAATAAGATGAAAATTATAAATTAATATGTACTCACCCTTAAATATCTACAAATACAAAA
This sequence comes from Piper betle, assembly GCA_033002965.1. Classification (NCBI taxonomy): domain Eukaryota; kingdom Viridiplantae; phylum Streptophyta; class Magnoliopsida; order Piperales; family Piperaceae; genus Piper; species Piper betle. Next base: position 52,544 of record JAURVB010006024.1, on the reverse strand, counting down.
TAAAATCTATATTTCTCCTTCACTACTAAAATTAGCAAGGATAAGACATTAAAAAATAATATTTTCTCCATGAAGGTATGTATAAAGCGTGGAAAAATAGCATCTTTTTTTATTATGAAATATTATTTCTTTTCCTTTCTTCGACGGGGCCATGTCTTTTCGTCCCAAGCTAATTTTGGCGAAACTTTTCAACCAACATTTCTCTAATAGATTAACAAACTACCGTGTTAAATATAATAATATGGACATTTGTTATCGATCGCTGTGACATAAATTTTAGTACAGATGAACTTTGATAATTAGGCCACAACAAATTATTTACCATGCACACAATTCACTGACAACATTGCGGTGACAAAAAACTATTTTTGCACTAGTAGTTTGTGATGTCAATAATATATGGATTATAAGATAATACACGCCTATGTACGCAATGAATGTATTATTCTTTTAAAGTTCATTTAATTAGTTACCATTACAAGGAACTTAATTATCATATTGAGAGTTTTGTCTTTCTACTTTGAAATGCAGCTGATCATTCTTAACTGCTAAATGCTCACAATTCAGGTCCAAAAGGAGTTTATATATGAAGCTTTTGAGAATTTTTTAAAAATAAATTGTTTATAGTCAGTTCAGTAGGTTAATAAAAAAAGAGACATCAATAACACTAACTTGAATATAATTGAGACTGTAGACAATTAGAAAGTGAGGAAGGGAAAATTAAATGCCTAATTTATAAAATCTTTATGTTCATTATGACGTCAGATCGCAAATGTAACAATCATAGAGCCATAGCTGTATAAGGAGTAGCAGATCAGATAATGACCCGCTAACCATGCCTATGTTTCAAAAATAAAAAAACGTATGCCATATTACATGTCTACTACATCCATCTGCATTCATCGTTCAGAATAAAATCCTTTTCCCTACGGAAGTATCAAAAGGGGTATTAAGTGAATGAGTCGAGTCTAGTTCCGCTCAAACTTTGGTCATTTGTCGACGAGGTCCAATTGGCTTCAAACCGAGTCAAATTTGAATTGAATATTTATCTATATTTTTTAACATTATTTAAAATAAAATTAGTTTGAAAGATCAAATAGTTCAACTTCATGTAAATCAAAAACCAAATAATTTGTTCCTACATAAAATTATTATATTGTGACATAAAATCTTCATTAGTGCATAGTTTAATTATTATTGTTTACATTTAAAGTAAATAATTATATAAAAATTATATTATCTGACGTACAATATCGAATGTCAAGTTGAGCTAAGCTCAATTGGAAGTATGTTCATGGTTGCTTGAGTTGATATGAGTTTGAGTCGAATTTTTATTTAGATCAAACAAGTTAAAACATTGAGCGAATTCGAGTTCAGTTGAACACGCCAAACTATCAAGATTAAATCAAGTGATGACATGCATGTGGACCGCAGATATTACTATTCAATAGGATAGTGTGTGTAAAACTGATAACTCGAGTTAGGATTTTTTAGATAAACTGGTAGGTTTGATTGTTATTTTTAGTCGAGTTATTTTCAAAACATGTGTTCTAAGCCGTGGCAAACCATGTATTATAAGCCATAAAAGTCATGTTTGCCTAAATATATGATAAAAAAGTCAATAAGGCAACAGAAGAATAAGTTATCAGAGTATATGAAAGTACTCATTTTTTTTAAACAATATAATTAGATTTGTGCTATTTTTTTCGTTAGGATGCACTATTTATTATTTTGATTGGGTTAAGACTTAAAAATGACAATTCACTAAATGTTGTTTAGTTGTCATGAAAAAAGTGTAAATGGACAAAAAATCATAGGAAATGGAAAGGTAACAAAATGAAATTAAACAAAAATTTTAAAAATTTCCCCTTGCGCATTTAGAAAGTAAGAAATAATATGAAAAATTCTAAAATTAATATGCACTCACCTTTAAGAATCTACAAATACAAAATAAAATCTATATTTCTCCTTCACTACTAAAATTAGCATGGAGAAGACATTAAAAAATAATATTTTCTCCTTAATGGTAAATATAAAGCGTGGGAAAATATTATATTTTCTTATTATGAAATATTATTTCTTTTCCTTTCCCTCAACGGGGCCGTGTCTTTTCGTCCCAAGCAAATTTTGGCGAAACTTTTCAACCAACAATTCTCTAATTGAATAACAAATTGCCGTGGTAAATATTTTAATATGGACATTTGTTACCGATCTCTGTGACATAAATTTTAGTACAAATGAACTTTGATAATTAGGCCACAACAAATTATTTGTCATGCACACAATTCTCTGACAAATTTGCGATGAGAAAAACTATTTTTGCACTAGTAGTTTGTGATGTCGGTAAGATAAGGATTATAAGATAACACACGCCTATGTACGCAATGAATGTATTATTCTTTAAATTCCATTTAATTAGTTGCCATTACAAAGAACTACAGCTGATCATTCTTAACTGTTAAATGTTGGGAAATATACACTCCAGCGAAAACAAGCCAGAAAATATTTCCCCTACTCGATCAAATGAATAGGAGACACCCAAGATAAAAATAGATGGGAATTTTCCTCCCAATTTAGAGAAAAGAAAACCAACCTATTCGATCAACTTTGATTAAGAAATCTCTTACAATCAAGTATCGAAATAAAATTTGAGAAAACTCTCCTAACCTAAATCAGATCAATAACAAGATCTGAAAGATACAATTCTTGAGAAATTGAGAAAACTAACATACACCGCAAATGAAAAAATGGATCAATCTCACACCCTGGATTGCGACCCCACTTCAACTTGAGATGATGAAAAACTTCTCCAAACTCTCCCTTGTGAGTGAAACAACTCCCCGTTATATGTGGAAAAACTCCACCCAAGACATGTAGAAAATTCTACCAAAGTGTGAAAAACTTCACCCCAATAAAAGTAGAAACTCTACCCAAATGTGGAAAGCTCCACCCAAAAGAGTAACACACTCCCAATTACAATCCACAGACAAAGGTAGAGAAAGAAAAGAAATTAACCACTGTTGATCTTGTCGAAGAACCCAAAGTCATATCTTCACCTCACAACAAACAATTTCACTTTCTTCTCCTACATGCATTACCAATAGTGACCCTGTCTAAATCTGTAATCCCTCAAGTCTCCCCTAAAGGAGAACACTCCATGGAACTTCCCCAAAGGAAAAGCACACCGAACACATGCCTCTAATCACATATTTATAGACTAGAGATATGAATACCACTTGGAAATGAAAAGCCAACTCCAAACACTACTTCTTGAGCATTGGAATCCTCACTAATGAGTCTCTTCACGTATTCCACAAATTCTCATCGAATTTGTCGTACGTCTTGGTTTATCTTCATGTCTTCACGACTTTCAATGTGACTGAACGCTTTCTCATGGGAGGGAATATCTCAACAATTCTCCCCTTCCCGAGCATGAGAAACACCTTGGAAAAATTTCCACACATGTGCATCCTTGCTTCCATCAATCACAACACAACCCATCGATAACCAAGGCGCATACAAGCATACTCAAGTTAGCCCGATTACTGGTCTTTGACCCACTTGCCTGAAAATGCTACACTTCATTAGCATCAATTGGCCTTACCACTTTCTTGAATGTGACTCGTCATGCCTCTTCGACACAATTCCCTTTATGGATTTTCTCAATTAGCAACTGTCTAGCCTCTGGCTCGAACAGTGCACCCACCTGGGAGAAAACCCAAAACTGAGGTTGGAATACGCACCATAGGAACAATTCATCAAACATTGCTCCGTACACTCTCCCGTACTCACATTCAACTTGGAGATGGGAAGATCCAACAACTTGATCAGCCCCAAGCTCCTGAACTTGTCCCCCTCACGGCATTCGGCATCGCTACACTTTGCCATCCTAGTCAGCTGGGTGCCAAGCAAGCACTTGCACTCAGACAGCCCATTACAACCGCAGTGAGAGAAGAAGCGATAGGGGATCTGAGGTCTGTTCCACACCAGGTCCCAAACCACCATCACTGGTAGCCATGTCCGTTGCTCCAGTATGCCGGACTTGTTGAGCTGGAACCTTCATATCAAGGAAGAGTTGGAGACCGATATGGTGAGCACCATCATTGTCGACCATACCACTTGTCGACTACCACATGAGGAGGGAAATATTTTAACGCATCTCCCCTAACGACTCATGTGCAATGTTCTCTATCTCCCCTGATTAGGACTTCTAGCACATCTCCCATACTCATATAAAAGAAACACTTATGCTAGCATAGCCTAAAGGTCATCTCGACAACATATACGAGTAGGTCTCGATCATGATCATGGAGTACATCACTCCCGTTGAGTGCATCATCCTCAACGTCCTCTACGTGACCATCAACTTCACCATCTGCAAGTCAATCCAGATGTCATAGGAGGTCGACCGCTCCCACGACCAAACACTCTCCATCAAAGAAGACAAGAGCAAGACAAGACTACATCACCTCAGTCGCCGACATCAAGACAGCGAGCTTCGTCCCTGTGGTAATGCTCAACAAGCCATTGTTCAGCTACACCTTCTCAGATCTCCCCTCGGCAACCTCCCTCTTCAATCGAGAAGCTCACTCTTGCCGAAGGCCACACTTGACAAGGCGGACATGCACTTGCCGGCCATTTGTCAAGCTAGAAGAAGTAGCTATCCCAGTGAGAACAATAGCAAAAGTGAAATGATCAGGTCTCACACCTGCATATACCATCCTGCACCAAAAGCTCCAAACTTTGGAGTAGGAAAACTGTAAATACCCGGCAATCACAGCATTCCGTGACACCGTATCCCTCACTGAGCATTTGTAGAAGAACACCTCTGCATCGGAAACCTTCCTATATCTGATCAAAGCTGTGAGGAACGCGTTCATCAGAAACACGTTCGACTCGAACCCGAGCTTCACGACCAGCACAAGTACCTGGTACGCACCGCTCGCATCCTCCGACCATCGCAGCCCTGCCGGCTGTTGTTTCCAGCTGCCGCAGCCACGCTGGCTGCGGCACAAACACCTTGGCCGCAAACAGCAACTAAGACGAGTTGGTTTACCACCTTGGCACCGCCAACTTTGGCCTGCCAGCAACAGCAACATAACTGGGCCGCCGTCGTGGACCCGCATGTCTGCCCATCGCGGCCTTGCTTGGCTGCCCGTCACGACTCCACTTGATCGCTGTCGCGTTTGCAGCAGCAGACCACCGGCCGCTGGCTCCCCTTGGCTGCCGTAGCGCCGGCCAATCACTGGACGTTGGTCTGCAGCAATAGGTTCTCCGACCGCCCAATTGCGCTTGCAAATGGCTACGCCTGGCCACCATCGGGGGCTGGTCCGCTTGAACACGGCCCCCCAGCCACCCTGGCCACAGGCGCCTGCACTGCCACCTTCGTCGGTCGCGACCCCGGCCTAGCGGCCTCCCTGCCGCCCGGCCTCGCTGGTCGCTGGCCACCCGCCTGTCGTGGACTGGGCTGCTCCCAGGTGGCCCCCGGGCTTCTCCGCCGGCCGGCTTTTGGCAGCCAGCCAACGGCTCCTCTCTTAGCCGCCGGCCCTAGATCTTGGCCAATGGTTGCAGGATGCAGCTTCGGCTCTGCGGTCACTGACTGCTAGCAGCAGATCCAGAAACAAATGGGCCGCCATCACGGCTCCTCTCTGGCCTCGGTCGAGCGCAAGGTTTGCCGCCATCTGTGGCCCGCCGGCAGTGGGTTGCCAGCCTCTCACTGTCGGCTGCGGCTGCTGCCCGCCGGTTCCACCTCTCGGCTACCGGCTCCGGCTCCGCTCTCATTAGCTGACCGCCACTCCTTCGTGCATTTGTCGCTGCAAACACTGGAACACAGCTACCGCTTGACCGCTGCGACTCCGACTGGTCGCCCGCCGCGGCTCCTCTGCTGGTTGTCGCTGTCTCGGGCTCCAGTTGCGGATCTAAATTGGGCCGCATGTCACAGCCCAGACGGCTGTGGGATTGGGTTGCCTGGTCGCGGCCCTCAGAGTGCATGGGCTGCCATCGCAGCCCCCGTGTTCCCGGCTCCACTCCTCCCTGCTGGCCGGATGCCAGCTGCAGCCAGCTTGCTGCAGGTCACCGCTTCACCGACCACCATAACATGAACCTCCACAGGTCATGAAATCACAGCTCCACAAACCAAAGCATGATCCAAAATATGAACCAAAGCTCTGATACCGCTTGTTGGGAAATATACACTCCAGCGAAAACAAGCCAGAAAATATTTCCCCTACTCGATCAAATGAATAGGAGACACCCAAGATAAAAATAGATGGGAACTTTCCTCCCAATTTAGAGAAAAGAAAACCAACCTATTCGATCAACTTTGATTAAGAAATCTCTTACAATCAAGTATCGAAATAAAATTTGAGAAAACTCTCCTAACCTAAATCAGATCAATAGCAAGATCTGAAAGATACACTTCTTGAGAAATTGAGAAAACTAACATACACCGCAAATGAAAAAATGGATCAATCTCACACCCTGGATTACGACCCCACTTCAACTTGAGACTCCCCTTGTGAGTGAAACAACTCCCCGTTATATGTGGAAAAACTCCACCCAAGACATGTAGAAAATTCTACCAAAGTGTGAAAAACTTCACCCCAATAAAAGTAGAAACTCTACCCAAATGTGGAAAGCTCCACCCAAAAGAGTAACACACTCCCAATTACAATCCACAGACAAAGGTAGAGAAAGAAAAGAAATTAACCACTGTTGATCTTGTCGAAGAACCCAAAGTCATATCTTCACCTCACAACAAACAATTTCACTTTCTTCTCCTATATGCATTACCAATAGTGACCCTGTCTAAATCTGTAATCCCTCAAGTCTCCCCTAAAGGAGAACACTCCATGGAACTTCCTCAAAGGAAAAGCACACCGAACACATACCTCTAATCACATATTTATAGACTAGAGATATGAATACCACTTGGAAATGAAAAGCCAACTCCAAACACTACTTCTTGAGCATTGGAATCCTCACTAATGAGTCTCTTCACGTATTCCACAAATTCTCATCGAATTCGTCGTACCTCTTGGTTTATCTTCATGTCTTCACGACTTTCAATGTGACTGAACGCTTTCTCATGGGAGGGAATATCTCAACATTAAATGCTCACAATTCAGCTCCAAAAGGAGTTTATATGTGAATCCTTTGATGATTTTTTTAAAATAAATTGTTTATAGTCAGTTCAGTAGTTTAATAGACATCAATAACACTAACTTGAATATAATTGAAGCTGTAGACAATTATAAAGTGGGGACCGGAAAATTAAATTCCTAAAAATTTGTAAAATCTTTACACTCATAATGACGTCAGATCGTAAATGTATATAATAAGTCTGCTACATCCATATGCGTCCATCGTTCAGAATAAAATCCAAGAAGAGCTTTTTCCTGCGTAAGTATCAAAAGGGGCATTAAGTGAATGAGTCAGACTCTAGTTCCGCTCAAACTTTGGTCGTTGGTCGACGAGGTCTAATTGGCATCAAACGGAGTCAAATTTGAATTGAATATTTATCTATATTTTTTAATACAACTTAAAATAAAATTAGTTTGAAAGATCAAATAATTCAACTTCATGTAAATCAAAAACCAAATAATTTGTTCCTACATAAAATTATTATATTGTGATATAAAATCTTCATTAGTGCATAATTTAATTATTATTGTTTACATTTAAAGTAAATAATTATATAAAAAATATATTATCTTATGTACAATATCGAACTTCAACTTGAGCCAAGCTCAATTTGAAGTATGTTCGTGGTTGCTTGAGTTGATACAAGTTTGAGTCGAACTTTTATTTAAATGAAACAAGTTGCACATTGAGTGAATTCGAGTTCAGTTAAACATGCCAAACTATCAAGAATAAATCAGGTGATGATATGTGCATGGACCACAAATATTACTATTCAATAGGAAAGTGTGTGTAAAACCCATGACCCGAGTCGCAGTTTTATAGTTAAAACCTATTAATTTGACGGTTATTTTAAGTCAAGTTAATTTTAGAACACTCCTAGTGAGCTAAGGTCAACTGTGTGTTATAAGTAATAAAGTGCGTACCGAAGTATATGATAATGACGTCAATAAAGCAGTAAAAGAATGATTTATCATATTATATAAGAGTATGCTTAGTTTTTTTATTTTTAGTAGACTATAGTATTGGATTTAGGTTGTTTATTGCATTTGAACGCATTATTTATTATTTTGAATGGATTAGTAGGCTTAGAGTATGTCATTCGAGTTAAGACTCGATTATTTTATTTTTATGGTATTTAATTATATTTTATTTTACATTTTTCAGAATTTATTTATTTGTATTGACTTGAATTAGGAGCGAGTAAAATTTAATTTATGAAACGGTCATCGCCTTATACCTCCTGATCCTTCCCTTCCTCTCAACGATCACGTCCACCCGATGCCTCCCTTGCATCACCCTCTCGCCATCGACCATTGCCGCCAGCCTCACCGCCGCCACCCGGTCATGTGCCATCACCCTGGCATCGCCATTCCCTTCCTTCCTCCTCCTTCCCTGTACGTCAACCGCCACCCCTACTTTCTTGCACCGACACCGCCGGCCGCCACCACTAGTCAAGCCGTCCTCGCAGACCCTCTTTCCTTATTTTCCCCCTCTTTCCCCCTTCCCTCATCTATACCGAGTCAATCTTTCTTCCCTAAACTACCTAGACAATTACCGGCCAATTACCAGCCAATGGCCCACTAAACTACCTAGACACCACCTAGCCCACTCGTCCTTCCCTGCCGACCAATTTCTAGCCACGATAGCCACTCCTCGGCATTGTCCGCCACCACAACCACCACCATAGTCGCTGATTCAAGTCTGAATCACCGTGAGATGCTCATTGCTCTCAAATTTTACATTTTTAATTTATTTTTTATTATTATGCATATCATTCATAATGTTTACGAATTATTCATATGCTTGTGAATACGTTATTTTGAATTTTAGGGATAATCATCTGTTGATTAATAAATGACATTATGAAATTTATAATTGATAACGATTAATGATACTTTTAGAAAGTTAATTCAGAATGAGAATTAATACGAAATGAAGATAAGTTTAGAAATTGCAACATAGTCACCTAGTTAAAAGTAATGATAAGAAGATTTTAAATTGGTGATTGTTAAATTAATTTATTTGTTGATAGCCCGATATTGATATTAGTAATTATAGTATTCATAATCTTATAATGATTTCCATGTATCTATTTCATTCATGTATTATATAGCTAGGTTGGGCATTAGCATTTAATTTAATTGAGTAGGTACGGAATAAGAGCTCACCGCCTAGGCACGTGACCTCACTTGGACCTTCTATTGGGTCTATTTAGGACTCGTTCCCTGCTTTTCGTTTTACTCTACTGTACTTTGTTTTACTACTACAGGATGGATTAAGTGGTGCTTTATTGAATCTCATTTAACTTTGGTCATTTAATCAAATAGTTTTCTGGATTAATAACCCTCGAGGATGAGATACCTCGAGTCTGATTTTGAAAACAAGATCCATCGTAAGTTGCCTTCAGGCCTATAACATTAAATCCCTTCCCAAACCTATTTATAAATTTATCAAGTTTTCAGTGACACGAGAGACGGTGAAATTGACTCGCACGTACCATGAGTGGGTGCATGTGCTAGTCACAAACAGCTCTAGATTATTGAGCGGGTTGTTCCATTCCTAAAGGATCCTGACAACTCAGCGTTTTGAATTTCCTCAGACTTGGAGAAATGTGGAGGTTTACAGGTATTATTTAATACAGCGCACGTCCGGACATCTGGTTTAAAGGGTACTAAAGGCAACTGCCTGAGAGTACTTGACCTTTGTGCTAAGGGCTAGAAGATATATGGAGGAAAGGAGAAAGCTTAAGATATACTGGTAATTCCAAGGGATAGAAAAGAAACATGAGAAAATGTCGAGAGAGGCATCAGTAGACTAGTCAGTTCAGGATGTTATGGGTCCGCAACCCGATGGCTCCCCAGTAGATGCCCTTATAAGAGTTCAACAAAAGATATATGGTTTTTCTTCAAAATGAGAGTTAGGTCCCATTTGTCACTGTTATAGTTATTTCTTAACTAGTAATACTCATTACTAACAATTTTTATTATATATGTGGGTTATGATTAGGAGTCTGATATGCCAGCCTAGACGGAGGACCTCTATGTGCACACACAAGCCTGATGCGAAATGTGCTTGTTCTGATATACAATTTTGCTTATGATGTATTATGATGTGATAGATTGTATTGTATTGAAATGACTTAAAACTGTTGAGCATGTTGTGACAATGTGATAGAGGAGATCAGTAAAATGGGTCAAGACCCAGTTATGAATGTAATTATGTGATGATATAATAGATGTAACAGGTAAAACAAATAAATGGGACCCAATTCATGTTTTGGATGTTCTTATGATGAAATATATTTAAGTGTTATAAAATGAAGAATTGTGTATGTAATGATGTTTTATATATATATATATATATATATATATATATATATATATATATGTATATATAATGATGTTTGACAGGTTGACCTCTTATTGCACTTTTAGGGGAAACGTTGTCCGTTTTAAATTTAGGAATTTTATAGATTTTATCGTGATTATTTTTTGAGCGTGAATTGTTTGTCATGGCATTTACGTAGAATCGTGCTAGGTTCCAAGCATTTCATACATGCATGATGAAATTTATCTTCCATCTTAAGATTCCGAGAGTAGATCCATTCAGGTTAGGTCCGGGTTAGCCAACTTAATCGGGTGACCTATAACATTCCTGTTTGGTTCATGAGTGAGCCGGATTTGGAGTGTTATAGTATAGCTGGCACCCACCCCAAAATATTTATATATCCTTGAGTAAGATCATAGTTGATTATTGTAAAAATTTTGGCTACACCGGGGAATGACACCGGTGTGGATGCTCGATATCGCTTCCAAGCATCATGCGGGCTCTTGATTATTATCACAGTAGCTACTTCACAATAGGAAGATAGTTGTAACACCCTGATTCAGCCCAAAGGGATAGACCAAATTATGATATTATAAGTTGGAAAGTTAGTCATTAGGCTATTGCATACAAACTTTACGGAAGTAGATGTCAACCCTCCAGGAGGTTTAAGACAGACATCATACTAGATTTTTATAGAATACGTGCAAAGTCATATTACATAAGACAAATCTTTTACTTAATGCTCCTAAATGAGCACCCCGCCCTACAAGAGAGGTAGCACCTCCCCTACGACTAATAGGGTGACTTTAGAATGTAATGATCATTTCGTGCTAGATAAAGGCAACACTCCCAATCTAGCTAAGAGGTTGGATGTTATGACATGAACCCATTTTTATACTTAATTTTAGTGATTGGATTAGGTAACTTGATTACTTAATGCAAGTGAGTGAGACATGTAAACATTAGGTTGTGGTTACCTGTTCCACATACCTCATAAGGAAAATTAAACATAGAGGCATCATCTGATGCTTGGGCATCATACCCTAACACTCGGTATTCATTTGGTTTTTCACGCAGTAACACTTGTATGCTCCTCCTACCCACATTTCTGTACAGATGCACACAACTGCAACTAAATATATTTTGTGTATCTGGGTTTACTCCTTGTCATATTCTAGGACTCTAGAGCTTTTAAACCCTACCCCAAAGTTATCCACTCCATAATAATAATAATAATAATAATAATAATAATAATAATAATAATAATGAACATTAAACACACGTGGCATCTGTAGTCATCCAAAATAAAGTTTGAAACATGAGCACATAACAACATATGGCTGCCGCCACCACCACTGAGCCTCAGGTCTGTGCACTTAGGCTGGTCAATGCCACGAGACCTCACCTACTAGTAGAAAAATGGTCATCAACGACTGGCCGCTAAAGATATTAGCGACCGGCTTTGCGACTATAAAATATGATAGTAGAAGACGTGGTTGCTGATGAAATTATTGATCGGAAAGCTATCAGGTCACAAATTTAGAAACCGAAAACTGTTGGGCCCTTTGGGCCCCCACCCAAGTTCTGAAATTACTGTTGGACCCATCGAGCCTCCAAAAGGGACTTTAAACAACCAAAAGAAACTCGCAATAGGTATCACGGGCCTTTCTTAATCCAAAAGCCAGTTTAAGAATTAAAGCTTTCCCATTAGCCTATATACAAGTCAACAATAACCTTTACGAACAACGGTCTCATTTTGGTTGTATATTTTGCAATCACATTTACGGTCGCAAATGCGGTAGCAAAATATTTGCAACCGTTCTCATGGTCACAAAAAAGGTCACAAATTGGATAATAAATTGGTTTTTCTTCTCTTGCAAATATTTGCAACCACTTTTCGGTCATAAATTGATCTCAAAGTAGTTGCAAGCTGGTTGCACATCTGTCACAAATAATAAACAAAACAAAAGAAATTTATTTTTATTTTATTTTATAATTCTCTATTAAATATTAAATAAGAATTAAAAAACTAATAATCGTTAACAATAAACCTTTAAGATGTCACATATATATCCTTAAGAATACAAATTATTCATTAACACAAAAGGTAAATCAATACAAATTATTCATAAACTAACATCAAATATGATAAATATAAAGGTGATCATAACATCAACATGAAAGATAATCAAGTAGCTGGAGGATTAGGTCGGTCGAGATGCGGTGAACTTGATTCGTCAGGGCCACAACAAGAATCTTTGACCATACAAAACATCTAACTGGGCATGAGTTCACCTCGTCTATCAAACTATTGCGTCCACCACTCTCTCTTGCGCCGCTCCCTCTCATCAAAGTGACTTGATGAGCCGGTGATCCCTAGCGTCAGCCTCCTCCCACATCTGATGTTGTCTCTCCTAAGCCTTAGATCTAATCTCATGTTGTAATCTATTCATCTCTATCTGCCACTCCTACTCACGGGTCTCTAACTCCTCAAATTGGCAAAAAAAATGCTCATCAGAGTGACTTGATGAGCCGGCGATCCCTAGCGTCAGCCTCTTCCCACATCCGATGTTGTCTCTCCTAAGCCTCAGATCAAATCTCATGTTGTAATCTATTCATCTTTGTCTGCCACTCCTACTCACGGGTCTCTAACTTCTCAATTTGGCAAAAAAAATGCTCATCAGATTGAGGTGTCTGGGTGAGTGAACCAAAATAGGAGCCGACATTAGCAGACAGCTAGAATTGGAATCATTTGACTCGTATCAAGGAATATACCGAGCTGCAATAAGAGTAGAACTCTATCCATAATATATACTCTTGTTGGGTTCTTCCCTTGCAAAGTGAAAAGCTAGGGTGTTGTCCACCAGTGACCGGGAAGAAAGATTGGTACCGTTAGGTGGACTCAGTGTACTCTCGGTACCTAGCTTGTGAGAGTGCAAAAAAAACTGATTTAACTTAGTTTAAAGCTAATATTTGAGAGCAAATTACTATATTACAAATAAAGTTTATCTAAAACTAATTCCAAAAAATTAACATCATTTACATGTAAAACAAATTAACAAAAGTAAAATCATTAATTTTATCCACAACTAAAACATAGCTTACTTAACTTGTCTATACTATCATCCAGAATCATATAAATGAATACGTATATATTGCTATTGGCTTGAGAGCAAACAAAATCACAAAATGAGAATTTTAATCTCTATTGTGTTCTACTCGTCAATATAGTATCCTTAATTAAATCATAGATTGATAATTTCATTGATCTTGATATTTTAATGATCTAAATCTTAAAAAAAAATCTTCACATTTCATGACATTCAACATGCAAACTGAATCTAGGTTACAAAGGGACTAAGATTTTTAGAGAAAATCCTACAAAATCTCTCTTTTAACTAGAACATTGGAAAAAATTTACAACATGTATAAATTTCACAAATTATAATAAACTAAACTCAAATCATTCCAAAAAAATTTTCTACACACAAAAAAATTTCACACGTGTTCCACCTTGATACCTCACTTTCTAGATCATTTACAATCCAATACGTTCTTTAGGTTGTTGTTTTATCCCGGTCTTCACATGGGCCCTTCTTCTACAAAATAAAATATTCATAGTTGCTCATCCAAACATGTTTTTTTTCACTCCGTGCACCTATACATGTAACGTAGGCCTTTCTATCCAAAAAAATACAACACACACCACAAACCAGTGAAAAGCTACACTAAAGCAAGACAAGATTAATGCAAATAAAGTTAAATACTTAGAACCACAACCTCAGACTTCTTGTCACCATATGGACCCTTCCCTTTTTCTTTAAGGTGCATGTGGTCAAATACAAAATGTCCACACAGGTCCTCCCAAATCTTTTGCCTGATTAGTTAACACCTAAAATAAACATTCATAAAGAATCAAATTACAGATAAGTAATATTATTTATACTAGTCGAGCCTCATGGATTTTTGTGCTAATTGATCACCCTACATGATGGGTTAGATCACGGTCCTTCTTAGAAAGTCGATTCTTCTTGTTCTTCTCTACCCTTTAAATTTATGGGTCACTCAATGATCACAGATGAATTGATCCCAAATGGCCAGCCGAATCCAAGTAGGATGGCCTCCCTCTATATAATCAGCAAGGTCACTAGTGTCCAAGAGCTCTAATGCTCTATCTCGCACTCTTTTCATCATTCCCTTTGAAATGCTTTGGTGCAACCTTGAAGAATGCAGCACGATCCCGAGGGGAATCCTTCGGCCTCCAAGTATACCTAGCCTGAAATCACATGTAAAACATTCTTACTAAGTAATATATATTCATAAGTTTAAAATAGTATGAATTGCACAAGTATGTCATTTACCATCCACTATTGACACCAAAAATCCTAGACATCTAGAGGCACGTCACTCCAGATTAGGTAAGCTCCATTGAATTTGCCCTTTATTGTCACGCTGATTTGTCGGAGCATTCTTGGATCAAGAAGCCTATAAGAAGGAAAAGATTATAACATTAAAAAAAAGTCGTATGAAAGTGAGATAAAATCAAATAATAAACATGATTACCTCCTCGTAACCGGATGAAATATCAAAGTGGATGGGATTTTGGTCATCAGCTCATGTGGTCTATTTGGTCCACTGGCCTATCACCTACTAGCCGGTGTCTCAATAGCATCTCCATCTAGCTGAGTAACTAGATCTGTGTCACCACCTAATGGAGCAGTAGGATCAAGGTCATCTAAAGGCGCATTGTCAAGCTCATCGACGAGACTATATGATCTACTGCTATTGCTCCCTCTATTGAGTGATCTAGATCTACGTGATCCTAGTCCATGGCATGGCCAACAACCTCGAGCCATATCTATATAGACAAATAAAACTAAAATTTGAATTTCAAATCGCTTACATTAACACAACACTTGCATAAACACATCAATTTTTATCTACCCGTGGCATGGCCAGTGACCACATGATTCCGATGGTGATCTGTGGCATGTCTAGTATGATTTAAAAGAATCACATCACTTACATAAATTTCTATTTTTTTTGAAATTTTAATTTCAATTTGAAATCAGTTTTAATGAATATAAATTACATTAAACAGAAATATATAATATAATCAATATAAACTAATTTAAATTTAACAAAAATATACAATGTTATTTAAAAAATAATTCAATAGCATTAATAGCAATGCCATAAACAAACTAACATCAAATTAAGAAAATTAACAAAAATACATCAATTCGATAACCAATTATCAACAATTATTACATAAACATTAATTCCATAAACAAGCCATCAAACTAAAAAAATTTAATTATACCTACAGATAAAATTAACAACAATTATATCAACAACAATTACAAAATCAATGAACACATCAATTGAGAAAATAATTTTTTCACCAAAATTAAATCTTTGAAATTAATTTTATAAACTAAAAAAATTAACAACAATTATAGAATTAATTAACATCGATTGCATCAACAAATTAGCGACCAGAGTATGCTGTCCAAAAATTCAGGTCACTAATGACTTTCTTTCTACTAGTATATACATATAAGAAAATGCTAGCAATCAAACAAGTTGATTACATGTCCAAAATAACTACTGGTAAAAGCAATTCTAACAAATGGTTATTCCATTACTAACATGAAACTTATAAACTTCAGAAAGACCTCATAGAGCTATAAGTATAAATAACTTATTTTAAAAAGCTAACTCACAAGCACAACAAAATATCATATTCATACAAAAAGCTTACTCCCTCACCTTGTTTATATAACACCTGCTATGGTATAAAGGTGGCAAAGGAACAGTTAAGTTAGTGCCACAAATTCTAAAAATATGATGCGTTATACAGTAACCTCATACATTGCACTACCTTAATATTTGAGAAAGTACTAGTATAATTTATACTACCCGAATAGATCTCTCTTATTTGTAAAACCATAAACCCTCATATACAAATATAGTAGGCTCAGGTAGGGACTAGTATAATAAGTTTCTGGATCTTACCTTTTGAAAACCATCAAGGGATCTTAGCCTTGAAGTTTTATTAAACTTATAAAAAACTTAGCTAAATGGCCCGACATCGGTGGGATCCAATATAATGCCATTGAGGCCTTCCTACGTTTAAAATATGATTAAACATGACACACAAGGAGTCAAGCAAAGAAGAGTCTTACAGACATAGATAAGTGACGCTCTGCATCCTAGATTAACGAGCTCACCCAACGTAGCTTAGCCCAGACATGAAACCTGAATCAAACTCGGATCACATTGGTATTCATGTCAAGGCAAGGCCATATCCTGGGTTGTGTCCACCAACTGGCTCATATCATCTTGGGACATCGATTGGTCCTCTTGTGCTCTCAACTACTCATCTCTCAGGGCCTGTTGATTCTCACACATTACCCTAATCAACTTAGCATGTGGATATGCAGTCAGTTCCCGTGCGGGCAATGGGGATCACTTGATAGGTGTCGGCCCAATGAAGGTCTACATCGAAGGGGGTAGACGCTGAGCCATTTGTTCTAATCAACTGCCACACAGAACTGACAAAGGCGGTCTTGCAAACTGACAACTCTCAAACTGACAATCTATGCAACACAAAACGGGTTAGCAAAAGTACACAAAAAGACATACCTACCAGCTAGGATGTGAATTGGCTCCGGATGGAGGGATCTAATCAGAATATACACATACAAGCATAGCAACCATCATACCATACACATACAGCAAACAACATGCATGTACAACACAGCGCATTCCAAAGGTTAGCCACCTTAATACTCCAAGAGGTTGGCTCTCATACCAAGTTGTGACACCCTAATTCGGTTTGGAGGGATAGAATGAATCATGATATTATAAGTTGGAAAGCTACTCATTAGGCTATCGTGTACAAACTTTATAGAAGCAAATCTCAAGCCTCCAGGAGGCTTAAAACTGCCACCATACTAGGTTTTCATAAAATGTGTGCAAAGTCATACTACATAAGATGGATCTTACACTTAAGGCTCCTAAATAAACACTCCGAGCCACAAGAGAGACACAACCTCCATTGTGACTAAGAGGGTGACTTTAAAATGTGATGATCACTTAGAGCTATACGAAAGCAACACCCCCAATGCAGCTAAGAAGTTGGATATTGCAACATGCTTCAGTTCTTATACTTAATTTCTGTGATTGGATTAGATAGCTTGATTACTTAATGCGAATGAGTGCGATATGTAAACACTAGGTCATGATCCCCACAAGGAAAATTAAACACAGAGGCATCATCGAATGCTAGGGCATCATACCCTAACACCTGATCTTCACGGTGTAAGACCCATATACTCCACCTACCCACATTTCTCTAGACACACAAAGTTGTAACCAAATATATCTCGTGTACCTAGGGTTACTCCTCATCATGTTCCAGGACTGTGGGGTCTATACACCCTGCAGACGATTGGTAACCTTTGCCCCAAAGTTATCCACTCTACAATAATAATAATAATAATAATAACAACAACAACAATAATAACAATGAACATTGAACACGCATACGCAAATATCATAGTATAACCCAATTCAGCATTCAAGGTTCATGGAATTCAGGTTAGGGCCCATGTCCACAAAATAGAGTCATCCAAAATAAAGTTTAATACATGAGTACATAAAAACATAGCCCCCCAACCCCACCACCCCCCCCGACCACCACTAAGCCTCCGATCCATGCACCTAGGCTGGTCAACACCATAGGACCTCATATACATACATATAGAAAAAGTTACTAATCAAATAAGTTGATTACTGGTCCAAAATAACTACTAACAAAGCAATATTGACAAATGGGTATTTTATTACCCATGGGAAACTTAGAAACTTCAAAAAGGCCTCACAAGGCTATAAGCACAAATAACTTATTTAAAAGAATCAGCACACAAGCACAACAAAATATTATATTCATACAAGAAGTTTATGCCCTCACATCCCCTATATAATGCTTGCCACAATACTTAAGTGGCAAAGGAATGATTAAATTAGTGTCATAAATTTTGAAAATATGTTACGTTATGCAATATCCTCATACATTGCACTACCTTAGGGTTCGAGAGAGTACTTGTACAATTCACATTATCCGTAAAAATTTTTCTTATTTGTAAAACCATAAACCCTCATATACATATATAGTAGGCTCAGGTAGCACTCGTATAATAAGTTTCTAGATTTTATCTTGTGAAAACTGCCAAGGGATCTTAGTTGGAAAAGTCTGATACTCATGTTTAATCAAATGAACTTAATCAGACGATTTTTTGGACAAGCTAAATGATGTCCAAATGGGATCAAATTTACCAAGTGCTGGCCTATGGTCTAACATGGTAAATAAGTCTCACTAAGGTCGAGCTAAGGCACTGGGGACAGTGTTCTTAGGTGGTGCACCAATTTGGCTAAGTGTTGTTCATGAGCTTGAAGACTCCAAATGTGCCTGGATCAATGGGCACAGGTATCCAACACAGCTATCTTGAGTCCAGTAAAATTTTAGGTCCA
Source organism: Piper betle (assembly GCA_033002965.1). Classification (NCBI taxonomy): domain Eukaryota; kingdom Viridiplantae; phylum Streptophyta; class Magnoliopsida; order Piperales; family Piperaceae; genus Piper; species Piper betle. The sequence continues at coordinate 33,536 of JAURVB010006024.1, read as the reverse complement.
AAATCCAAGTATTTGGGCATTAGTAGGCTTGGGAGTGGAAGGTATTGACCAAGCTATTTCTAGAGCTAAGTGGGCCTCTGAGGCTTGGGAAACTCCTAACTCAGGATACACTAGGCCAAATGCTCCAAAATTTTAATTTGGTGTTACTGGGACACAACCTAAAATATGGGAGAATTTTCATGTGATTTCATCCCATTTGACTAATGTTTCAGATTTCACATCCAAATTCAAGGAACTATTTACCTTGCATTCCTATATACTCCGAAATACCGATTAAGCTAACCACATAAATAATTTTTAATTGGATCCAAAACTTACAGACTTTTCATAGACATATATTAGGTCCTAACATGAGTTTACAAATTTTATTAAACACTTTTAATTTGCTTATCACGGAGCAAAATCTCAGAGCATGGCAAACGAGATATACATCACAATAAGCACACCAAACAATTAGGGCTCATGCCCTTTTAAGTGGTTTTTTTAGTGCGAAAATGTTATAGGAGTAAGCCAACACATAGATCTACAAACATGCAAAAATTGGTAATCATCAGAAAACAATATTAGGGTGTACAAATTAGGGAACAGGCGGCCAAGTCATAAGGACTATAAAGGCTGTCATCTTTCACCAAGTTTGGCACCCCTACACGTATATAGATACCATAATACATGACATAGTACAAATGATAATTGTAGATCTGTCTCTTATGAACACAACAAGACCAAAATCATGTAAGAAGGCATCCTAAACATGATATATGATTTTTATATTAAAACAGCGCATGTAAACAATGCCAGAACATTACAAAATACATGTATTTTTATACTCATGAAAATAAGATGATTACAAACCCCAACAACTCCCCTGACACATAGATCTACATGATCAAAATGCCATAAAAATGCAATCATACATTCATACCTATGAACAGACCATAAAAGATCACAAAGAGGTGAAAAGGGGGAGTCTTTACCTCAAGGGGGACCAAGGGGAGGTCTCTTAAGACTTCCTACCCCAAGACCTATGACCCTAGGTGGTTAGGCTTGTAGGCTTGGCTAGGCTTGGCTAGGCTTGGCTAGGCTGGCTAGGAGGGGCATGGAGAGGTAGGGAAAGCCTAGAGAAGAAGAGGGGAAGCCAAGGAGCAAGGGGGAAGTCAAAGCCAAAGGGGAGAAAGGGGTGAAAAATGAGGGCAAGAAGGGGTTTAAATAGAGGAAGGAAAAGGTCCCAGTGCTAGGGCATTGGTCAAGTGCCTTAGCATTGGCCTGTACAAACCGGACCACAAAAAGTCGGGCTTTCCAGGAACACAGCCTCCTGGACCAACCCACATGCAAGCCCCAGTCAACTTCTGGGTGCGAGGGCATAGGCCCAGTGCCTTAGCATCCAAGGAAAATGGGGGAATTTTGAATTTGGGTGCTAAGGCACTGGGCTAGCGCCGTAACACCCAAACCTAAACCAAAACTTAAGGGTGTACTGGTGCGTGGGTGCCCTAGTGCCTAGCACAAATTGCTATACTTGTGGTTTCCATACTAAGGTGGCCGAGGTGACCTTGGGAACCGCTCTATAGGTCCCACAAGATTAGGATCTATTGAAAGGGTTCTAAACACATGAAAAACACAATCTAGACTCGCGAGGGGTGACCAAACCAAAAATAAAATGGTCGGGAAAATAACGGCCAATAGGGGTACCAAAGCTGAAGGAGGATAGGGCCGACCAAACACATACCATACAATAATCGAATCATGACAAGGAGGTTTGGACCTAAAATACTTGATCCGGTTAATAACTAAACCAACTCAAAAACCCTTACGTAAATGGCTCAGGTTTTACAATAGTGATATTATTGATCACAATATTATTTATTTGTTTGAGGATCACAATGTTATGATTTTCTTTAGGGCACAATTAAGATTTTTTTCTTTCCAAACAGCAAGCTAATGCTTATTGGTTTTTTTCACATTCAAATATAGCATGAATCCTTGCATTGGTTCCCAAACAAATTTGCAAAATCATAATCTATTCTAGGTACCCAACAAACATAACGCATATTATTAACTTTTCTTACAATAAAGCCAAAGCCTATTAACTATTTTTATCGTAAACAAATTCACGGTTGGTATTCTTGAATTAATCTCACGTCAATTCTAAGAGACTAATTACTTATATATAATCTTCGAAAAAGGTTTACTCTTGAGGTTAACTTTTGGCTATTTAATCCCCAGCACGTACTAAGCCGTCCACGTCATCCAGCGAAGTTGCACAATCGAGGAAGAAAATTGCTGGTGCTATTTGGGTAAAAAAATATAATTTTGTTGGCGTCACACTCCAAAAGTGTCGGCAGACTAAATAGCTTCCTGCAGACCTAGTTCAGTAGCTTGCTGAGGTTTATAACCTGTCTGCCAGTTGTCCAAATTTGGTACCAATTTCCCAAACAACATAATCTAGTATATACTATATACTTAAAAAAATGAGACAACGTCTCATGTATAAATGTAATCCAGCTTCCTTCTCCAGTAATGAACTCTCTTTTGTAAGAGTTATTTTTTCACATCCAGTTTAAAAAAATAGACACGAGAAGCGACGTAAATTAAGTCGATGATATAAATACCTCGTATTCGTTAGTCATCACCAACTCATAAATAATTGCCCACTCAACCGTGTTGTATTAGCGGTGAACCAACCAATCAAAATAAAACATATTTTGTTAGCAATCATATATACAAAGTTTAGTAGTTAGGAAATAAAAATCATACAAATTATGCATTTCATCAAATTGCTACATCCACCTTGTGAAATTGATGATTGATAAGTTGGTGCCCACTACCATTTTCAATGTGGTACACAAGTCAAACAAAATGCCACATTTGGTTACGGTTGAACTATAAACCAACTCAATTTTTCCTTCGTTCATTTGCATCTATTCTCATTAATAAAAAAGAAATACAAACTAAAAATTACTATCTAATCGAAAGTACTAGATTCATCCAAGCAAAATAAAATAAAACAAATTATTATAATTTATCCTCTTACTTAAAATTTATCTTTAAGCCTATCTCTAAGATATCAAATGAGTATTCTATAAAATCGAAGCCTATTTCTATTTCTAATATTGGCCGCACATAGCGCAACATCTTGCCTAGTTTCTTTAAAAACCATCCACAGAATTGTACTCCCGTCAGAAATGAAGTAATATTTACTGCATTGTCATTGCACAAGCTAAGGCATTAAAAGAGAAATTGGAAGATAAGAAATTTTCATGTAACACAAAAAATATTCCTAACCACTAATCTACATACTATTTCCATCTAAGCAATCATAATGTGAATATGTCCAAAATCAGATATCCGTTCATTCATAAGTTGACTTCCATAACTTACAGTAATCAAGAGAAGCATCTGCCAGTCTCAACCTTCACGTTCGATTAACTAACCCCAGTCCTTAAGCTTCAAGGGGCAAGGATCTTTTTTCAATCATCTCCTCCCCAACTATTTCTGCCTTACCCTGTACTTGTGGCATTTGAGGCACCAAATTAGTAGAATTAATACTGGATCCAACAAAAGTAGGATCTTTTGACACATTCCTCAGATTCATGGATACAAATTCCTTTGATGGATGAAGTTGTTGCAGGTGATAATCTGTTTCTGGTCGACGACAAACCTTTCTTAGGGGAACTATTTCCTGCAATCATGGTGAAACACCCATTTGCTTTTTATAAATGTGCCCAATCTCAGGAAAAAGCAAGGGAACTAGCAACAACAGGAACATTGTCAATAGCAATACCTCAGATTGATCATGATCATAGCGAACAAGAAAACTACACCGACATCCTCGGACATCATGTCTCCGTCTTTGAGCATCAAGAACATAAGCATCAAAGTACAGAGGCTGCTGCTCTTTACCTTCCTGAGATCAAGCTAATTTTTATTTTTTACCTTTCACAAGTTAAAACTCATTATATGTCTCACCCATGCCAGTATTTATAAGGATGTTTGAATACATCAGTCACAACGATCATGGTAATAAATGATAAACAAGATCAAATAGTACCTGGAAACAGAGAACAAGGTCTTCAGGAAGCACAACAACACACTCAGCTGCCTCACAAGGAAGAGACCTCTGCCTTACACACTTGCGCACATTAACCCATTCATCTTCCTCTAAACCAAACCCGGAAAATTGAACACGAACTTCCTGAAGTAAAATTCAAACATTGCCGTTGCCTATATTAACCAATTAATAATTTGAACAAATAAGAAATTATTTGAAACGAAAAAAAACACACTTATGAACAAAATTACATAAACAGACATCATAGAGTTGAGCAGGGATCTGCGATTGTATTTACAAATTGGTTGCCTTGGCATTTAAGCCCATGACACAAACACATGAGAAACAAATTGGCAGGACATAGGACACAAGCCCAGAAAGAAGAAAACCAAAAATGATGCTTCTTACACCATCATTTTGACATCATGGGATGTTTCAAAATCATAAAAGGAAACTATGATTTGTGATATAAATAAAATAAGAAGAATAAAATCTGATAATTTACAATATATATATAAAACATAAAATCAGAGTATTGGTGATGTTTTGAAAGTAATTAACAGCCCATGGAATAAGAAATACTACTCAAATAGGTAACATCACACAAATGTGAATAGTATCTAACAACTGGCAAGCAAAAAATTTTCATTCATAACAATTCTCAGGCAAATCTGAGTTAAGGATAAGAGGATAGAGAGAATTGAGACGGCAGAACAGAACTCTATTTTATCACTGCCTCCAAGTGCTTTACAGCAGGTGAACTGTGTATTGTAAGAATTTAATTTCACATATCCCCTGAGAAGGTGAAAGCAAAGAGTGTGATGGGGAACCACAGAAGGGACATAAGTAGTTGGCGGTATAGATTTTCATAGGACAAAATAAAAGGGGAAAATGAAGAAACCTGTCCACAACAGGAAGATGAACGGCTTCTTACAACATGGCAAGCAAGGGCAACGACCGAATCCTCACCAATGTCAAACTTTAGAATCACTCAATTCTCTCAAGCACAAAGCCTAATTTTATTCAATATTATTAAAAAATTATGTTCTCAAGGTCATTGACATGTATTTATAGACTCAAGAGATGTACTAATTAAGTAATCAACTATGATAAGGACTCAAAATAATAAAAAAGTTCAAAAATAAACTTCTACTAATAATAGAAAGCCTAACTCAAGTAAAAGCCATACTAGTATAAAACTGAACCAAAATAATATACATTTCCTAGTTCTTGTCCTACATCAGAGTGGCAATACAGACACTCGTATGAAAATTCAGACACTTTCTTTAGTTGTCTATAGCATATAGTTACCAAGAAATAGTTAGTATTACCGGGTCACCTGTCTCAAACATTCTATGTGATATGAAGTTGGCAACATCATACCTGAAAGAAAAATATAGAAACAATAAGGCGTAAGCTTGTTATCTTGTTCCTTCAATTTTAACATGTTAAAACTTATGCAGCAAATAAAAGCTATATAAGTGCACCACACACCTACCCACAATGACAAAAAAGCTGCAAGTCTTGTTGAGAGAAAAGAAAAATATATACATGCAAAAAAAATATTCCAACAAAAATTGATACAAAATACATGAAAAACAGACACCAATGAATTATTACATTTCCAAAGATTCAGTTGAAGGTAGACAAGTCAGTATCAATATTACAAAGTAAATGTACTACAACCATCATCTACTTCTTTTAAGTCTCGTGACAGATTTTACAGCACTTCAACTTGTTCAAAAACAAAAAGATGAGAGTCGTGAGACAATAGGCATGTAAGGAGAAGCATAGACAAACTTTTTAAGCCTTGCATGCTCTTTCTAGGCTATAAGGCGTTCCAAATCATTGATAATGTTTCCACAAACTATCCATGTAGAATAGTTCAGAAAAAGCTGTGCAGCTAGTGATTATGTTCTTCGAGAGCTCATCACATATTCGCCCAATAGATTAGACTTAAAAGGTTGATTTTTTTAAGTCCATTTTTTCATCTTAGTATCTTATCTTTATAAGTTTATCTTTATAACTGGAGTTACAGCTGATCATTCTTAACCATTAAATTTATCCCTGACTCAACTCTACCAGTAGCTGATACAAGAAGCTTCAGATATTTTTTAAATAAAATAAAATAAAGTCAGCCCAAGATTCTGAAAGAAAAATACATCATCGACAACACGGAGGCTAAATGAGACAATTATTAAGTGCGGATAAATTTAGATGCCTACAAATTTATCCAATTTTAATTTTACAATGAGTTCAAATGCAAAGGCACCAATCATAAAAAAGATAATGGCCTACTAACCATGCTCCATCCCGAGCTGATTTAGCTTCAAATTCCATTTGATTACCTTCCAGTGCACTCTTTCCTGCAAAAAGGATTCTCAATCAAATTATACCCAACTTGTGCCAAAAATTATTTGTGAATATATATATTAGGCATAACCTCTCTTGTCTAAAGTAGGAAATTAATACATTTTATTTTGCATTAACAATACGTGAAAAAAAATTGAGAACTACATGGGAAATGCTACAATAAGCTCATGAAGAGCCTTTTGTAATTGAAGATTACTATGGAGAAGTTAGGCAAACAAATAAAAGAGAATATATATATATATATATATATATATATATATATAAAGAAAGGGAAACAAAACTCTTACCAAATCAAAGAGGAATTAGAGAGGTAACCAAGAAAAACTTCATTAGTTCATAAAAATTTAAATCTACATCAAAGGCCTAAAGCCATATTTTTAGACTAAATTTGAAGTCCTACAACAAGATTGTTATAAGCTAGAATAAAGAAAGACTCCCAAAATAACGTGCCCATAATAAAACTACTACCTAATTTAAAAATAAGGAACATTCAAAATAAAATAATACTCTATATAGAATTACTAAGACAAAAAAATGTCCTAATTCATGATAGAGCCTTGCACACTTCTGCATTAGTATGTTGCCCCCGTTTTAACCTATAGTAGGCAAGATGCCACCCCTATGAGATGTCTATGTTAGAGATAGACTTTTATTTTATAGATAACCCCCTTTGAATAATGGGATAGATTATAATGATCTAATATCTGAAAATTAAACTTGATTATAAATATAAACTCTAATTGAACGAGAAGATAGACTATACTAATTAGTTCTTTTTTATTTTTGTTGTAGTTTGATTGGTCAAATCTCATACTTTTCATCAGAGCGCGACTTTCAGTTTCTCTTTTATTAATAAGGATAGATTAGTATGTTGCCCACCATTTTAAACAACTAGACAAATGAAAGGCTTACTGTCAAAACTTAAAAAGCAAATAAGTTGGTCTATAGCCAAAATTGGCAACCCAGTGTCTTAGGATCCTATTCTCATGTTTTGTTCCTTGACCTTCAAATAACATGTATTACTAGAAACGAGTCAAACAAATTAATTTATTAGAAAATAAGCACTAAAATAATATTAAATAAACATTTTTTTTCCAGAAGTGACACTGAGGCTTTGAAAAGTTGCCTGATGATACAGCAGCAACAGCAGGCTCGTTTGTTGTTTGAGCTGGGTCATCACGAAGCAAGGGAGTGACACTTAATTTTCCGGGAGCCTTAATAATTTTGCTCTTCGTGCATACCTCCTGTTTTGAAACCAATTCCATACCTGTATAAATAACAAAGAAGTAAACATGAACAATACACAAAACAATTAATGAAGAATAAAGCTGAAATTACTTGCAAACCTGTTTTGGTTGCACAACACTTCTGCCAGCCCTATCCGTGGAGGAGCTTCAACATCGAAACACACACACACACACACACAAAGAAAAAAGAATGCTTGTAAGTAAATCTTATGCAGCATATGGCTTATCTAAATAATAAAATGACTTGAAAGTACCTAAACTTCTCTGCGAGAGAGCAGATAAGTTCACTGGACGGAATCGCATTATTTGTCTCCTGAAGGCATGCCTCCATCTCCAGCACCTGGTAAAGCAAGCAGGTTGTAAGAAAAACAATTAATTAAGACAGCTACCAGGAGAATAACTACATTCTTTGCACCAACCAAAACTAACTTCTTTCTCAACACTTTTGAACACAGATTGTACCTTATGTAGCAGTACCACCTATTTTTTTGCCTAAAAAATATTTCTGAAACTTTAATGCATGTACTAACAAACACCAATCAAGCAATTAGTGCCAAACATGAATTGCCCGGTCAGATTTACCTAAAAGGCCACAGAAAATAACAATCGAGAAAATGTGGGATTGGAGCAAATAATGCAATAATGTATGGAGATGGAAGAAAGATATACCTCAGAAGGTGCGAAACGAAAGGCAGGGCTTCCGCCTTGAGGGGGACGGCCCATTGGCAATGCTCAAAAGATGCCCTGCTGCGCTCCGATCAAATCCTGCAACTGGGCATTGGACATGGGATTTTCAATTTCAAAAGGAAAGATGAAACGAAGTAATAGAATAAGGATGATGATAACAATGGAAAAATATTGTAAAGGAGGTCACAAAGAAGAAGAGTCAGAAATAAGAAGCGAGAGACCACCTCCCCTAATTGTACCTCTCTCTGTATCTTGCCCGCTATTGGCTGCTCCGCTGGTTACACCGTCCCCGACCGGACCGCCACCGCTCACGACCCTGTAAGAACGAAAGCCCTTTTCCGAAATTGTTTGGGTTTAGTTTGGCGACTATCCACTTTCCACCAAAGGCAAAACAAGGAACACTCTGGTTGAAGAAGCCCGCGATTACAAAAGATCTACTGCCATATCACGGAGCCTCTTCAGCACAATGTTGTACCTTGTGATGGTTGCTAATTCAGCGAGCTCTCTTTGACTCGACTCGAAACTCAATATTTAAATGTTCGACTCGAAACTTGATATTTGAATGTTCGACTCGAACTCGAATCTTACGAGCCGAGCTTGAGCAAGGTCGTGTTCGACTCGACTCGACTCGACTCGATTATAACTCGAAATCGACTCGAACTCGACTCGTAGCTCGATTTGAACTCGACTCGATAAAATAATATAATTATATAATCTTTATATTATATTATAATATATTATATTATATATATATATATATATATAATAACAAAGAAGCAAGATAGTTGAGATGGTAAGTATTCACCTTGATGACTTCAAAGTCATAGGTTCAAACCAGTTTCTCCACCTCTGATGGTGTTTCCATCGTTTGAGCGAGCTAACTCATCATTTGAGCGAGCTGGACTCAAGTGTTCTCTGGTTTTGCTCATACTTCATGATGCTTTTCTCCACCTCTGATGGTGTTTCCATCGTTTGAGCGAGCTGGACTCAAAGTGTTCTCTTGGTTTTGCTCATACTTCGTGACGCCACGGATGTCCGAACGTCCGTATCTGAGTAACTTCTAAAGTATAATTGTTCATAAATTCAAAGACAATCTTATATAATTGTTCTTCTAAAAACCATCACAATTGAAAATGAATACTTATATAAGATAATTGTTTCGGCCAACTCTAATCTACTCCTTCCTTAATCAAATTTTCATATTTTTATTTTATTTTCTCCATTTTTTTCACTCTCATCTTGAAAATTTATTACGCAATATCACCACTTATATTTTTTGTCCTCTTTATTTTGAAATTATAGCATTTTCTTTCAACATACCTCAATAAATAAATAGTTCCATAACTTCCTGCTCCCTCAAATTTTTTTTCACAGCAATGACAAATAACAAATTTTCCGTTCTTCTCATATTTTCTATTAAAATACGCTCATACATCGGATATTATTTTTCTCTTTTTGATAACGAACCATCCATAAATTCTCCTTCTTTAGCAATCGATTTTTTTTATCTTTTCCATCTCCACTTTGCTCCTTTACATTTAATAAAGAATTTGTATGATCCATCTCTGAAAAAATATATTAATTTATATTTAGTACTTATTCCGTCCAAGATGCAAGCTTTCTTCTCCAAATAATTGCACAAATTTTTATAATTCAAATACTACTCAATTTCATCGGTATAATTTTTTTTACATTATATCCTATTATAAATAATTATTAACTTAATAATTATTAATCTTATAAATATTTTCAAAATATAAAATAATTAACATGGCGTTATTAAAATAATCAAGTATTAATCGTGTTGTTTGAAACAGTGGTGAAAGCTTATCGGCGGCAAAGAGCGGCGGTCCGGCAAAGGTAGAGGGTGGCAGTTCGGCTGAGGCAGGCGGTGGCAAAGGCAGGGCAATGGAGGCAGGCGGCAGCGGAGTCGAGGCGGAAAGGGAGGGCGGTGGAGGGTGGGGTAGGGCGGCTACAGGAGGAAAGGGGAGGGCGGCGGAGGTCGGAGGAGGGCCGGGAGGGCAGTGGAGGTCCGGGGAGGGCAGCGACAATAGGGCGAGGGAGGCCGGCAGAGGTCGGGGGAGGACGGCAGAGGGCAGCGACAGAAGGCCGCGAGGAGGGCGGGGGAGGGTGGGGGGAGGGCAGCGGAGATTGGGGGAGGGTGGCGGAGGGCGGGGAGGGTGGCGGAGGTCAGTGGAGGGTGGCGATAGAGGGCTGCCAGGGAGGACGAGGAGGCGGGCGGCAGCGGCTACGGCGACGGTAGATTATTGGTAAGTAGGATTAGGGTTAGTAATTAGAATATAATTTTAGACAGTCCATGGACGTTGGTCCGGGGCCAACGGACAAGTCGGATATTAATTCGGTCGGACAAGTTTTATCCGACAAAATTTCGGACAGATGCTGACAATAACTTGTCTAACGTCCGTCCGACTGATGCCCACCCATATACTTGAGTTGTTTTTAAAGTCAACTACGTGAGTAAACATAACAACGCTCACTAGGGCTGGACGGAATTTGGTTAGAACCAAAGAACCAAAAAAACCGACCGAATCGGCCCGAAAAAATTTCTGGTCATTTCCGTCAAAATTTGGCTCGCTGTCAGGATGAGGAATGGAGTGAAACCGTTGTATAGGTATATTTTGAAGCGAACTAAAACTGACAACCCAAACCAAAATAAGGGTTGACTGTTGAGTTTGTGTGCGTGACTTTCTTTTGATTTTTAATTTTTTTGGGTTGGTTTGGCTGTTGGGTTTGTGACTTTGGTGGGTTAAGGTGCAGATGGACATGTACGTTAGTTTATTTTAAGAAAATATCATAAATAATCAAATTTTAATATTTTTTATTACGAATGATAAAAAATTTAAATTTATATCGGATATAGTCTGATTCAAATTAAATTTAATTCATATATTTTAAGAATATTTGGCTCATTTATTAACATAAATACCTTTAATTTAATTTCAAATTTTCTTAAACATAATTTTTTTGCACTTTATGAAATGAATGATACTTTATTTTTTAAAAAGTATTCATAATAAAAACATAATAGATAAAACAACAGTTTTACTTTCTAATAAAATATTTCAATTTCAAATTTAAATTACAAAAACTCAAAAATATTTTATTTTGTTGATTATTTTTGAGGGTCCAAAATTCAATTTATTTTTGAGGGTCCAAAATTCAATAAAATATTTTTTTTAACTTTTTAGTTCATCAATAATATAATTTTAGAGTCTATTTATCTTTTATGAGTCTTATATATATTGTAAAAGTTATAACTTTTATTTATTATCTATTTTGATATTAATAAAAATATTTATTATGGGTATTTTCATCATTAAGTAAAAAATGATGGAATTTGGTTGTGATTAATATAAAAGTTTTAAAAGTGGTTATAGTCGATATAATTTTATAAACTTAGCTACTTTTGAAAGAAAATGCTCAAATCTGTCAATTTATTATATTTTCCCCCTTATTTTTTTATTTTTTATTTATTTTGGGTTGGGTCATTTGTAGATGGTCTAAGTGAGTGTCATAAATTCAGTTTTTTTTCCAGATTGAGTTGAACCGTCTAAAATATTTTGGTCGGTTTCTATTTGGCGTGGACTTAATTTTCAGTTTGAATCATAATTACAAAAATCAAAATTGGACATTAGATCGGATTAGAAGGGAGCCATTAAATCGAACCGATTCATTAAAAATTGGGCAAAAATTGGTTCACTTGAATCAATCGAAATTAGTGGGGTATTAATTATAAAATATGTTATGTTGATGTTATGGTGGTATTATATATTATAGTATTTTTTCATATTTTTAGATTTTTTAAATTATTTAGAGTTAGTTATTATTTTTTACACCAGTCGGAATTAAGTTAACTTTTAATTACGAGAATGCCACCGATTATTTTTTTTCCCCGACTCTTTCTCCCTTATGTGCTGCCACTCCTTCACGCTTGTCGACATTGCCGCCAATCGCCGCTCAATCCGCCCCGCCCACCTCCCCCTGCCAATCCTCCCCCGTCCCCTCCCCACCACCCCTTCCCCGCCAACCCCCCCCCCCCACACCGATTAGTGTACGAAGAAATGAGATAACAGAAATGCACTAGAGGTGATCATAATCGTTTATGGTGTTTGGGTAAATGTTTAGAAAGAGATAGTAGTATATTTTAAAAATTATAAAATATTATAAAATAAAAGGCAAACTTAATCTTATTTTCAAATATTATGTTATTTTCTAAGTTTTTTTATTTTTTAAAAAACAAAAATACATATGTTTAAAATTTTGTATTAAATTTTATATTGTAACCAGACAACCTCCCTCATTATTTCATTTATTTATATGTCCGGTTCAATGTACAGAATTTGAAGGAAATGCACAGAATTTACTATTAGAAGTGCGGCTCGCCCACCATTGTTGAAAATTTGAAAGGTTACAGAAAGTGAAACAGGATTGAAAATGTGGGTGTGTCTCCTCTATTTAATTAGATGTTCCGTCTTGAACCCACCAAGCCATTCAAAGGAAGCGAAGCTGCGCCTACCTTTAGCTGCCGTAGGGGTAGGCGCGGACGTCTAAATTGATCCGACCGTCCGAAGTCCGAAGTATGTCCGACTAAATTTGACCGACCGAATTAAAACAAACCAAATATGAATATTTCTCTGTCCGACCGAATGACCGATATTTTACATCAATAATATAATATTTTCAACATTTGTAAGGCTAATATTATAGTTTATAAAAATTTTAAAATGTAATATACAGTAAATTAATTAAGTTTATACATAAAATTGATATTTAATATCTTAAATAACAAAAAATGACATGCATAGGATAAAAGTCACTCTTATTATAAGCCATAAATACTTTGAGAGTTAAGACCCAACAATCTCCTGTGTGAAATAACATAAAAAGATGGCAAGTAAAACCAATGATGAAACATTCAAAATTTCAATTATATTGCCAATAGTATATGATGTTTGTTTTGCAAGAAAGCATCTATTCTCATGCAAATGTAAGTGAACAGTTAATCAGGTGCACTAGTTTCATTCTTTAATAAGCACCAACGTCTCAAGTAACGAAATATTTCGAAGAAAAAGCAGATTCGAAAACTATGACTTTAAACAAGCTAAAGTTTGGTATAAAAAAGAACAGGCCAGATTTTATAAATTAATCTCAACAAAAATTTCACCATCGTTCAATCTTTGTATCCCTCAACAGAAAATAATCTTTGAAATTTGTTATCAAAATAGGGCCCATACACCGGATGTCATTTTCTTTTTTTGATAATGCACCATGTAGAGATTCTCCTGTAGCAATCGAATTTTTGTTATCTTTTCCATCTCCACTTTGTTCATTTACATTTAGTAATGAACTTGCACGATCCATCTGTGAAAAAAATATCAAATTATAAATATAAAATGTTATAACTAGTATAAATCAATTCTATTTATAAAAGTGGAATCAACAAATATAATTAATGACACTTTGACAGTACCTATTCTTTCCAAGATGCAAACTTCCTTCACCAAACAATTGTACAAATTTTTATAGATCAATCACTGCACAATTGTTCGTCCAAATTTTTCACCGCACCCCTCGGCTCAATCATGATGGTTAACCCAGCCAGTCGTGGTTGAACCCGTGGTTATGCCTAATTTAATAGAAATAAGATACGTGAGATTTATTCGGAAAGAGGGAAAGGGGTGGAAGCCGGAACACCAAGCACCAAGGGGTGCATGTGTTGGCGTGCAGCACTTCAGCCGGGTGTCTATATAAGGAGATGTTATCCTTGTGTAGAAGGGGAGAAAAGCAAAATCAGATCAAAAGTGATCAAGTGTGGGTGAGTGCCTCCCTGCGTGGAGATGTGAGGTAGTGTCGGGTAAGGGGGATTGCCGGTGTGTGGCTGCAACCAGCCTTGGTCGGGGCCAAGTGCTGGGCACACCCGGTAAGCTGTCGGTGCAGCGTTGTCCACCTGTGACCGAACCATCCAGTTCTATTCCAGCAGCCTCGAGCCTGCGTGCCGAGTGCTGGGAAGTCCTGTCGAGTGTGTGTGTCGAAATGGCCATCCCACCGAGTGCATAAGAATTGTCTAAGTGTTATTGGATACTTGTGACTCTTTAGTCCCATCCCGCTGTCTCTTTGCGCGGCAAGGGCGCCTCGGTCCCACCGAACCCTTCCAACCCGACGCGGGAACACTCTAACCCGCACCAGCGGACGAACCCGCGCCCGAACAACAATTTTGTTAGAATAAATTTTTTTTACATTATCATCCAAGTATAAATAATCTAACCTTATAAAATAATAAGAATTAATCCTAGATATAAAATAAACTAAATTTAGGATAAATTAAGTGATATATACACAGCAGCAACGGGCGGCGGTTCGACGGAGTCCGGCAGACGAGGCAGGCAGCAGCGGATGTTTAGGGTGGCGGTCTAGTGGAGGCAGGCGGCGGCGGAGGTTGGAGCGGTGCAAGCTGGGCGGGGGAGGGCGGCGGCAAGAGGCGGCGGTGGATCTTCACACGGCGCACAGAGTGTGGCGGAGACACGAGCAGATGGTGGCGGTCCGGCGGAGGCAGGCGGTGCAAGCTGGGAGCGGAGGCAGGCAGCGGAGGCAGATGAGGCGTGTAGGCGGAGCGGAGGCGGTCCGGTTGAGGCAGGCGGAGCGGAGAGGCGTGCAGTGGCGACGGTGGCGGTTCGGCGGAGGCAAGGGGAGGGTGGGTGAGGGCGGCGGCAAGAGACGGCAGCGGAGGGTGGCGGTAGGATGCTGCTGCAGAGGCGACGGCGGCGGCAGCGCCCTATGAACAGTGTTTCTGGGTTAGGGTTTAGAAATTTAGGTTTTGATTTTGGACCGTCCACGGACATTGCTCGGGCCCGATGGACAAGTCGGACATTAACTCGGTCGGACAAATTTTGTCCGATAAAATTTCGGACAAACGCGGACATTAACTTGTCCGACGTCCGTCCGACCGATGCCCACCCCTATTAGCTGGTGGAGGGAAATACAGTGGGCTCCATGTGTCTTTAAAAGCAGCACGATGTTGAGATTATCGATGCTTAGGTACGATGAGGGAGAACATTTAGCCTTGTCTAAAATGACTAGTTAGTCGTTAAAACGACCTTCCTTCCTGGGATTTATCAAAGTCTTTTTGCATTTTCGAATATTTTCAACACTAACGTATATCTATTTTGAATATAGAATTATTCTCAATTCTCCCCACACTTGCAAGGCCATTAAGGACTTGGCAACTCGTCGCATACAACATTGCCATTGCAACTATAGCTCATTCCCTCTCCATAGCACCTACCCAAAGATGGTAAGGGTAGACTCTACTTAAGATTGCATTTGTATTGTCCTTTTTCCACGATGGTAGTCACCACTAGAAAGTGTATACATATTCTGATGATCAGCAACAAGTGGGGAGGGTGGTAGGGCAGACTTCAAGCTGTTTAGAAAATGTGATGAACAAGCCGATTCTATTTTCAGGTGGCCAGAGGTTTTATATTATGAAATGTGTCATGTGTATGAGATCGCCATGTAAACTTGCCATGTTTTGACGACATGTGTCTCCTTGCCATGCATGTAAAAAAGCTTACATGCCAACTTCACACACTTGATATGCCATAACATAAAAACTCTAGCCCACGTAGAAATAGAGTCGCCTTCTTCGTCATCATATTTCCTAAGCAGCTTAAACTCCACCTGGGCGCTTTCTCCCTAGTTGCTAATCATCACAGCATGTCCACTGTGTGGGTGGGAGGGAGGGGGGAGGGGGGGGCGGTAGGGGGTGGGTGGGGGGGGGTGGGAGGCATGGGGACTACTGTCACAAGGGTCAACTTAGGGGTTAAAATTTTCGCCCTAACCGCCTTCGTGCGGCGTGTTTCCCTCCCTGGAAACACCAGCCTACACCACCTTCGCACACACCAATGTGTTGTGGTGTACAGCGGCCTCGGACCACCAACTTGCGAATATTGTACGAACCCAGTCCCGGTACTGTACCCAGCTATTAGCGCCACTAATACCGGTATCAGGCTACCAGCGATTGTATTGAACACACACACCAATCACCAAGCCATAGTGACTACGCGTCCCACGTACCGATGACCCATTTTGGTACCAATAGACCTCGGAATCACAGGTCTAACCCCGGTGGCCAAACACAACGCATACACCATCATATTACGGGAACTTGTCCTAACCTCTATTCCACTAGTATGAATACAAGATATACAAGTGTCTACACCCTAGACTACTCCGGTCGTGGACATGCAAACCCCACGACCGTGCCTCTCGACCCTCACTCGACAGGACTTCACCCAACCCTCGGTTCACCGCACAGGGTTGCCGAACAACTAGTATGTGAGCCTTGACCCTAAAGGCGGACATCGACTACCCCGGTAGTCCCCCTTGAAGTTCCAGACCGCCCCTCGGTCTGATTGCAGTAACCGCAAGGCATCCCCTTGCCTGGCCAAGTTTCTCTCCTCCACTGAGATCACTCACACACACTCTTCACATGTTGTTCTCTAGATCCGCTCTGATCTATTCTGCCTCACCACCAAATGAAGCTGCTCCTTATATAGGCATTGGCTGGACAAAAGGGGCACATCACCTTGCTGGATCCTAGCCATCCAATCCCCGATCAATGGCTCAGCATGCTCAATACCAGCAGCACCTTAGTAATGTTCCAGCACTGCCCTTCACCGTTGATCACCTCATCCACGGTCCAGGATGATCTGCCAACATCACCACAACTCTTGGAGTTCCAGCACATTTACTGGAAAGCCCATGGTGCACTCTAGCCTGCTAGTCGACCCTCATGGTTCACCCCGGCTAGACCTGGTACCGATCCTGCACTCAACAGGCTCCCGGTCACTCAGCACACAGCACCGGCTCCAAACTCACTCGGACCCGGGTGCTTGCACATCAATCTCCACACCAGGTTAGTCTTGCCCGGTATTTTGATCGAACAATCAGCTGGCACGCGCGGTGGTGCTCGCTCGGCACGCACATTTGGTTCCTGGCATCCTACTCAGTCCCCACACACTACTACTGCCCACATGCTCAGCCATGGTGCATGGTCACCTGCACGCTCCAGCACCCGATACTGCTCCTGGCACGACACAACCTCGCATGAGCCTGGTTCCCGTTGGCTCGGTACCCAATAGCGGCCTATTCGCCCGCTACACCCACCATCGGCACACGACATTGTGACCGGTCATTGTCCTGGCACGCATGCACGCCCGATAGACGTTGCACCCGTCGGTTCCCCAACTGCACTCCAACATGATGCATGGCTCCGGTAGATTGTTCCACCACACGAATAACACCGGCTATCCGCCTTTGACACGAGATTCGCTAAGGACAACCGCTAAACCCTAGCTCTCGACCGTCCCACAAGCTAAGCCTGTAACAACTACTATCATAATAAAAGTATAACACAAATACAGTCTCAAGTAGAGTGTCCACCTGTACCATGTTTGGTTAGGTGCTACGGAGATGTAAGATATTGGAGCGGTAGACAATTAAATGCATTTGCTATGGCGAAGTCATTGTATATTGCAACTACGATACTACTGCATGACTTCTCAACAGGAAGGCGCTTCGCAACTGCGCATCAACCCTGACAAGTAGGGGCGGGCGTTGGTTGGTGAGTCTAATAAGGCATTGTCTATGTCATTCTATTCGGCAAAAAGTCGGTTATTTATGATCAAAATTTTTTCGGTCAAGTCGGTTATGGTCAGACATAGTCAAAATTCAGTTTATAGAGGAATTTATTTTTATCTCATATTTATTGTATTATAAAATTATATTTTATTATAAATATTAATTTTTCTCACAAACAATTAATATCTTATTTATATAATCGTTCCCTTTTATTCTTATTAGTTTCTCTCATGTCAATTTACCATAAAAATTAAAATTACTTTTCAAGAAAATATTTGAATAAAAAATATTATATTACAAAGGAAAAAGTGAAAATTTTTGATGGATATGCTTCAAGTTTAATAATTATCAATGATAATTTGGTAATAAACTTTAAAAATATCATTCATACTATTAATTTATGATTTTTATCGGTCGCTTGTTCGATGATTCGGTTAGACAAAGCAATGCCCATATTTAATTTGTTTTTTATCCTGTCATAATCAGTCGGTCGAATTCGGTTGGACACACTTTATACACAATCAAACATGACCATTCAAGCATTTATGCCCCCCTTAAAGACAAGGCTTTATGGCTATTAATTGAGTAAGTCAGCTTATGAACATTTAGCGTCCAACATGGTTCAACTCAACCCGAAACTTTTTCATAAAGATGTTCGAACTCGAACTCGACTCGTTAAATTTGAACTTGAACTGAGCTTGACCACTATGGTGTTAGATTCAATTTGACTCAAAATTTGTTTGTATTCAACTCGAACTTGGTTCGTAGCTCGACCCAATTTCGACTTGCAATAATTATAATAATTTTTTATTTTTAATAGATGGTCTTATTTTATTAAAACAAGAATGAAAAATTGAATATATGTGGGCATACAATTAATAATTTTTTAATATATATATAATGATTAAATCGATTACTTTATTTAGTAAAGTAAATAATATGTCAGTACTAAAACATCTAATAAGATTATAACATCATGATGTATTGCCAATTTAAATGAAAAATATGATTGTTATTTTAGGTTCTCGTAACCCTTGTATTATTTTATACAAATGCTGTAGAAAATGGTATTTTGTTTATAATATTGTTCAAGGTGATTTTGGGTGCATGCCCTTATGCTTATCCCAATTCAAACTAATTTCTTATTAATATATTATAATAATTTTTAAATAGTAATAGCAATCATGTTAAAGTTTTGACCGATACATGGTACAATTGGTTTATCAGGGTAGAACTTGAATTCACTATATTATATTGGATCAAATCTGGTGTAACAATATTTATAAATAATAAAATGCTTCGTACTATCAAATGATATGATTTAGTTCTTTGATTTAATATTGCTTAATTGACTAGTTGGTTTTATGTTCAAACCTTGGTAGGTAGGGATTTTACCTTTAATTTTTTAACACTTACTTAGTTAGCACATTAGTTTCACATTGCTCCTAAACAAAAACACATTTCTCTTATCTCTCTATATATGCACTTAGTAGACAATACACATATTATTATTTTTTATTATTTTGATCTCACATCGATTCGAGCTAGTAAGTTGCTTGCTACATAATAAAATTCATTTGAGTTTAATTTTGAGTTAAATTTGAGTTTAAGTGTTGAAAACTTGATTAAACTCGAGCCGAATTGAAACAAGCTTAGAACGAGTCAAGCTCAAACTCCGAATTTAGCTCTCTCGCTCAATTAATAAACAGCCCCTGTAAGCCTTGCCGTACGTTATAATGCAA
Source organism: Piper betle (assembly GCA_033002965.1). Lineage (NCBI taxonomy): Eukaryota > Viridiplantae > Streptophyta > Magnoliopsida > Piperales > Piperaceae > Piper > Piper betle. The sequence goes on along the minus strand of JAURVB010006024.1, from coordinate 13,782 downwards.
TCTTCTCTGGTGAGGGAAACAAGGTGTAAAAGCAGCTGCTCCTTGCCCTGCCTCGTCAAAATAACGCTGGGGGGATGAAATTTGTTCTCCAAGGCAAAGAATGACATTACTGAGAAGGTAAACATGAAAGAATGAATGGGATGAGCAGTGAGGGGGAAGGCGAATAGGGCATCATCAGTCATTAATTATCAATGGCTAGTAACAGTAGTGATGCTAGATGTCGGGGAGAAGAGAAATGCCGGGAGACAAAGAAGAGGCAGGAAGGACCACGGTCTAATTTATCACGTCACCTCGAAATGTATGTGAAAGACATGTAATTTTATCGCTCTTTTAACATGATAAAATTGAAGCCGGTATAGCACCGCTTTCCTTTTTTACATCCCTTTCAACTTTATGGGCGCCAATGCGTTCACTGGGCACCACTATGGTGCAGAAGCAGCGACAAATTTTGTTTTATACATACCGCAACATTCTAGAACGCATACGCTCGACCTCCTTCGCACCTTGAACATTTGCTACAACCAACTACATCTAATCAAGGTTCCACAAACGATACTGTGTAGCCAAATGAAAAGGTTTATTAAAGAGTGTTAGGTTACAATGGACAATTTGATGTATAATAGTGTTTAGTTGTAATAAAAAATACCAAGAAAATTTTGTCACAATTTTTGTTATATATAAGTTTAAAAAATATTAATTTATTAATAATGTTTGGTAATTTATGTTTAACATGTGCTACACTCTTGTAACCCGAGATCGTGTTGGACGATGTGGGTCTGTCTTTATATAGATCAGGCTCCAGAGTAATTAGAAGAAATTTTGGAAATAATTTTTTTATAAAGCTGATGAGATATAAAAGTTTTTAAATAACTACTTCATCTCATATTTAATTTATATTAGGTAAGATTTAATGTATTAACGAGAATGGATTTATAATTTTTTATTTTAATTGACCACTTAAAAAAATTTACTAAGCCTATCATTTATTATTATGGTCGTGTTACTGATATCAATACGGTGTGTCATGGATACAAACACCAGAAACGACCATGCCTATTATACTACACGTAGGTCACATTGTTAAAGATGGTATTGGTACGGACATAGACACCCTCTTTATTTATGTTTGTATCTGAAAAATTTTTCTAGATAGTCTGTGCCTGCATCTTCGATATTTTTTGCAAACCCGATGGATATGGATACAAATACAAATATTAAATATTATTCACAAACAAGGACACCCTCATGAAACAATCTTTACTATAAAATTAACATAAGTTAAGAGATTCAAATTCAAATTTAAACAAATAAAGAAGCCCTCTCAAGAAATATAACTTCAAATAATTTACTCAAAATAAATTCAACTCGTAGATTCTTAAATTTCCTTGGATAAGCCAGTGACACCCCTCTCCCCCTCTCTCTCTTTTAGCATACTAAAATTTTCAACAAATAAATCAACAATATATTCTCAACCTGTTAGACAATTATACCATTCAAAATGATAATCCTTCAATGTATATAATAAAAATTTCTTCTTTGAAAATATCATAATTCTTGAGCCAACAATACCCTTCCTTTCTTATTACACACCTAAAATTCTTAATAAAAGTTATACATATTCTCAATTGTATAAACAATCACACTATTCAAAATATCAATCTTCCAATCTATGTAAAATGACTACACATGTACTCATAACTTAGATATTAATGTTAGACATGAAGATACTATTCTAATTTTGAATTTTATATATTGTGGACGCATCTGTAGACACTTGCAAACAAGGACGGGAACACTTGTGGACATGTCCTTAATCCACCATCTATTTTGTGCAAGCCATTGCCAGAGTCTCTATGGCTGGTGCAAACACAGGCATGCATACACACCCATAATTTTTGAACACGTCTACTTATTAAAATCAGCTTGGATGATGGGAGTCGCTTAAGACAACTAATAAAAAAAATTTTAATGATGGAATTTCTTAAAAACGAGTAAAACATAAATTATCTTAAATATTTAGTTTTCCGATTAATACCTATTAGGATCAGATGTAATTTATTATTAAAGGTATACTTATGGCCTTTAACCTTTGTTAAGTACTTTTAAAGAAATAGCATGACCCGTTATTTTGTATTTAGACTAAATCGTTAGATGCACACTTGTTATGACAAGTGTTGTAATAAATAAGTGCTCAACGTTGACTGTGCACAAAAGAGCATCACGCACGTAGCCGTGTAGTAAGAAAAAGAGCAATGAAAAAAGTAGGTGAGGCATGTGAGACGCGCCCAATACAGAATGCAAAGTGATTTATATATTAGGTGCGAGGTCCGAAGGAGGGAGGCAATTATTATTGAGATATATAGGTGGTGGGCAGCATGGAGGTGTGGGAACGAGGGAGTAAAAGATGTGGTGGCCGCGAATGAATAATTAAGGCAATAAAAAATAGCATACACAAGGCAGGCAAGGCGAGTGAAATCATAGACACTTGTGTGCAGCTAGACCAAGAGTGTGAGAGATAGGTTTTGAAAAAAAAGGAGCGTGGAAAACAAGAAATTAAAAGTAAGAAAAGGGGTGAAGAAGCGACGAATGAATGAATGGAATGGAACGAATAATAATATCTACGCTCTTCCCAACTCCTGCCCTCCTCTGCCCACCTTTCCCAGCGACGCCTGTGCAAATGAGGAAAGGGGCGCCGACGCCTCTCTCTTTCTCTTCTCTTTCTCACTCCCCTCTCTGATTCGCTTGGTGCAGGTCGGGACGGTCTCTCCCCCTATCTCCCCGTCTCCTCCTTTTTTTTTTTTCCCCACTAGCTCTTTCCCTTCCACCTCCCCGATAGCTGCATACCGTCTCTTTCCGGTGGGGGAGGGGGACGACGACACCATCCCGCCTTGCATCAACTGAATCGGAGATGGGTAGTGATGACGTCTCTGTTCCTCCTTCCACCACGCTGTTCCTATCCCAGGTTGGAGCCCCAGATCTCCCTCCCCGTTTTCTTTGCTTAATGTATATTCGTTGATTTATGTGTGAAGGAGCATGTTTGCTCTTCTCTTCTTTCTATTCTAATTTTCCGAGTCATGCAATATTGATTAGAGAATTCACGATTGTTGGGAAAGATTAGTTAAAAGGACTCGAATATCTCCTCTGCGCTTGCTTTTCATTATTGAGAGATTCGGGATCTGGCGAATTCACTGAGAAGCTGCTTCTACTTCTATGCATCTTACTTAATTAAGCTTAATCTGTTTGCCTGCATTATTTTGAATTTGTTGCTGAACTTACCCGACTAGCATGACTTTTGTTTATTCAATTATTTATTTTGGCTGCTAATCCTTTCTTTATCTTGGTTTGTATCTCCTGGGTTTGCTTACTTTGAAATCTCTAATGTGCCCACTATGCATAACCTTACAATTGCATAATTGTGATACAGTAGTGTGTAATTAGTAAGTTTTCTGAAATGCAAAGCTTTCACTAAATTGATATGAAATCAAAGAAAGTATCATCAATCACGGGATCTGATTCAGTGATTCTATATGTTATTGCAAGAGAGTACTCAGATTAGTAGTTTTGTGTTCATCTCTTCCTCGACAGCCTTAAAAGTCAGCTCTTACTAAGCTATTCATAAATTGTCTTAATGTCTATACTACACTATTTGTCTTTTAACTTCTGCATCTGTTCATGGCTCATGTTTTTTTCTAGATGTTGCTTTCCCCAAAGAGAGTAGATATATTAGTTTGCATTTAACATGGAAAATCATCTGTTGCGTGTTCCTGTAAACTGCTAGATTTACTTCCCATACTCTGCCACCATGTAAATGTTAGACTTTCCAATCTGTGCAACTCTTAGCAATGTGATGACAGTTACTTCAACATTATTGTACCTGAGTGAATGAAATATAAGTCGGAGGTATCCTAAATTTGTTACGTTGATAAGATTATCTTCTTGTTAGCAAACCACAATATACTAACATTGATAAATATCAGGAGATAGACTTGTCATTGCTTGAAAACTAACAGATGCAAGCAAGAGAATGTGTAAGTTTAGTCAGCATCTAAGGACCAATTTCGGTGGTTAGGAATTGGGGGGAAAAAAGGAGGCATTTGAGGTGTACAATTAATTGTAGATTTCTTTGCAAAAAGAGAAAAACAAGAGGCATGGCATTCTTTAAAATGAATGGTATAAATATTTAAATATCGTTTTCAACTTAATCGTCTAAGGCATATGGTATTGTCCTATTATGTCAATTGTATTTTGTTGAGAAGAGCTGAAGATTGTAGGAATCTGTATCTGAAAAATTATATATTTATCTGGTCATAGTTTAGGACATGGTGAAGTAGATGCGTTTTTGAATTTGTGCGGAGGCACTACATAACATGGAATGGATGTTTGGCCACATGGCTTTCCCAACTTTTGTACTCTGGATAGCTCAAATACTATTAAGCAGTTATTGTTTCCGAGTATAGGCTGTCTTGTATGTGACAGATTCTTTACCAACAGAGTTGGATTCAGCTGTCTGGAAATATAAGAGGAGATAACCGTGCTTGATTTTCATCTGCTGCCTTCTGGTTCTTTTGCTAATTTTATTCTTGTGTGTTTGGCTTTATCAAGAAATTCATTTTCTAAACCTTATTAGCAAATTGCTTAATCAATTTTTTTTTAAATTATACATGACAATCAGTTGAAAATTGTAATCATGTCTCAGAATCTTATCAATACGGTTAATCTAGTACTTCTCTATTTTCTTTAGAACATGGGACGACATCCTAATTCCTTGTTTTTATTGTTTTTTACTTGTTTCTTAACTGTATTGCATTGTCTGGCATCTTCCGTCTTCTTGCCTTTCCTTTCACACCCATTTCATCACAATGTGGTGACATGAGGTCCTGAACTACTTACTGGTGAAAAAAACTAGTGTTTTGTCATGGACTAGTCTTTAATGCATCTTTTGTTTCATGTCTGATCTTACTCTATTCTTCAACAACCTTCCGGTATTTAATTTGCCCGTTACAATTTTGCATCTGTCCCTTATTAATGCAAGCAACATTAGTGCATTGGATTGTTTTCTTGATAGGTTGGTACCACTCAATTTCAAGCCGGGCTGTAGGGTTGGATATCTAAGTATGTCACTGGGGAAATTGTTTATTTATTTATTTTGGGATGTAGTGTGGATTTTTTAGAAGAATCATGAATGCTAAGTTAGTGGTTGTCATAGGATTTTATGAGTGTGGAGTTTGACAAACATAGTTTAGCAAATCCTAGTGAATCTAATCATACCATACAGGTACCAGATTTATATATATTTGGCTATATTCAAAAATTATAACTAAAATATTTTATTAAATATTAAAAGTGTCTTTTGTCATCAATTTTTAATAATGCTGGTTAAAGTACTGGAATTTTCAATAAAAAACCGGATTTTAAAAAACGTTTAATTTTAAAAATTAGATATGAATCAAAATGGTACAAATATTTAAAATGTACCGAAATTGAAGGTGATATGCGATAAATTAGGTACAGTTAGGTGATATGGCATATGCCCAATTTGAGCAAGATTTGTTGTTTTCAACGGCAGCTGAGAAATTCGTTAGAGAAATTTGGGATGTTTAAATCAAAATATCTGATAAAGGTAAAAAAAGGAAAAAAGTTCCATAAATTAAATGAAGTTCAAATTTAGGGCCTTTTTTTGTCATTCTCGGTCGTCCATGATCCTTGATTGAAGGGTTGCAGGCGACCCGAGTGGGCTCTCCCTCAAATAGGTCTGGCCAGTGGCCACATCATCACCTATTTTACTCGGGAACGTTAAAAAAAATGGAGAGCCCACTGGGTTCATACTAAAATAGAGAGCCCAACAGCTCTCTTGAGAGCCGTTGGGCTCTCTCAAGGGCTCCCAAGAGAGCCGAACCCAACGGCTGTCTTGAGAGCTGTTGGATCTCTTTGGGAGAGAGAGAGTCTCTCTCTTACAATTTTTTAGTACAAAATAAAAAACCTCTAGAGATAATATTACAAATTCTTTACACCAAACCCTCAAAGTTCTCAATCTCAACTCTCCAAACTCTAAATTCTCTTTAATTTCTCAAATTCTCTTTAATTTTTGAAATTTCTAAATTTAAATCTTCTCTCAAATTATCCAAAATGGCATCATCTTTTTGTAGGGCTCGCAAAATTGTTTGACGAATTTATGTAAAGTGATGATGTGGCTGAACTGGGTGGAGACCCGATGCTACCATAGTCAACCCAACCCAATGGAAGTGGGGGTGCCCAAGAAGCTCCCTCGACCTAGTCTAAACCAAGGACGAAACACTCTATTCTATGGGAACATTTTAACTGAGTAGAGTCGTCAAGGATGCAACAAAGAAAATAAAAGCGTAATATAAGTTTTGTTCTTCTAACTTAGTTTTAATACAAGTTGTACATCTTCTCTTACTCAATACGTTAAGAAAATATGCTAAGAAATGAGCTCCAAAGCTACCGGATCAAGTTCAGTTCGGGTTTTGCAGACCTGAACACGACTAGATATTAAAGACACCTGAATTCAAATTTATACATAAGATTTTTTATTGATTAGACCCAAACTTGATCTGAACCCGGTTTAGAAAACCCAGAGCCAAACGAATAGTAAACTTATTACGTATACTTACATAAAAATGCACAAAATTTTAAATGTTTTATGAAAATTTTCTTACTTATAATAAAATATAATGTATTCTATAAGATATTTCATATATATATATATATATATATATATATATATTAAAAAAATTAAAATTAAAAAAAATTAAATAATTTTGGATTTAGGTCCTTGACGGTTAGGTCTATTAAGTCCCAAACTCAGACCTGATATGAATCAGGTATTAATAAAGACTCGAATTCGATATAGCTAAACCCGAACTCGATATTTTTGAGTCTGGTCGTGTTGAGTAACGGACCTAATGGCAATCCTAAGTGCACATATTATTAATTTAGTCGTTCAAGAATATCTTAATTTTTAAATGACTATATTGGTAGGATTAGGGATGCTTTGCTTCATATTAGTGCATAAGTTTGTAAACATCGTCGAAAAAATTGATATTGAAATGTAACATAGATGGAATAATACTTACATACTACTTCAATCAATTAAAGATTATGAAGAGGCATTGATTTATTGGGTTGATCTTCACTCTCTTGAACCCTCAATTAAGTTAGATCGATTTGATTTTCATGTAGTTGGACTTATGATGGATTTTTTACAAGTTTTTTACGAAGTGACTAATATAATTTTTGGTTCTTTGTACTTCTCATTTATTTCTTCATCGTATTTTAAATAAGTGCACAATTTACAAAATATAAGGAAAATGACTTGTTAGATATAGAACAAAAATATTTACAATATTAGAAAACACTTCTTTTCCTCCCTTTGATGGCATTCACAATAGGCCTTAAATATAAGCTTAAGGGTGTTGTAAAACCTCAGCTTCGGGTTAGAGTTTTATCCGCGTGTTATTTTTCTCGGTTCGAGCTAGTTTTGAGTCAGTTCGAGCTAGACTAGTTTTCAGACTATAAGTATGGGACCCAAATAATCATATGACCATACTATGGAGGCTAAGTATGGTGTGGAGGCTGAGTATGGTCTATATATATATATATATATATATATTATATATAATAACTTCAATTATGTTATAGCAGAGTATGAGTTATCAGATATATATGAGGTATATAGATTTTTGCTTGTGTTAGCTTAGGATTTTAGGGTTAGGTCTTCGTCGTTGCAATGTTTAGTATCAATTTAGGCTTTCAGAGTATCTCATTTACACACATCTCAAGGATTTCTGATTATAAGATTGCCCCTTGTGGCCCAGTTTGATTTGAGTCTCAATTTTTATCTGATTAAGTTCAGGGTTTCGAGACCAAATTAATTTTTTACCTTGATTTCCATCTATAAAGTTATTTTTAGGTCTCAAGTCGGTTTTGATTTTTGTCAGTCTCGATTTATATATACACACACAGACACACACTCTAGGTGATCCCCACTAGGCCCCCTAGTTAGCTACACAACCAAATCGTGCCACATGACAAGATCCATATCGTCAAGCAAAAACTAAAAAAAACCCTAGCTCTCCTCACACTATATCGAATTTTCTACCCTAGCGTTGCCGCTACTTTGGGCCACCACTGGTGAGTCTCTGGCCTGCCTCTAGCTACTGGACTGGCACCACCATGCTTGCCTCACAGCCAGTTGTTGACCCATACCAGTCATCACCACAGGCGTTCTTGCTATCATCGCCGGCAAAAATGTCTTTATTGTTGGTTTCCAACATCGCCGCCATTTTTAGGCATTCTCCAGCGCCATCGAGCTCCTCCGATGAGGCCGACCACCCAAATTTATTCCCCTCGCCTAGGTTGATATTTTGATGCCACCCCTTTACCCTTTTCGTGGTTGCGATCGCCGCCAGCGACGTCGCCATATCCGGTGGCAATTTTGCCACTTTTTTGCAGTTTTTTGGCCAACCGACAATCGGACACCGTCAATCACCATTGCCAGCACCATTCCATTGTCGTCTTCTCTTGATCATGATCAGCAACAGCCGCTGCCTTGCCATTGTCGGATTTTTCTTGTGATGGGCATCGGTGGCCTTGTTTGGTGCCTGTTCGCCCTATTCATGTCCTCCTAGTAGTGCACACGTTCGTTTACCAACAAATCTTGTTCATGTTCGCCAGCCGTGTCTGCATCCACCAAGTCTAGCCCAACCTGACTCAGTCCAATTCAGCTAGTTGACTCGGTCAAGTGAACTTTGCTTGACTCGGTCCGTCTTGCCTAGTTGATTTAGTAGGCATTTCCATCTCATTTTGAGCTTGGTTTGAGTTGTTTTTAAACCGTTTTCCGTAATTCAAAACTCCTTATATTAGTTTTGATATATTTTGATATTATTTGGCATATTTTGATGTTGCGAGTGTTTTTATTTATTATTTATTTATTTATTTATTTATATGTTTATTTATTATTATTATTATTATTTATTTCTAGTTATTTACATATTTGTCCATTATTGTGAATGCTTGTATATTTATTTATTAATATTAATGATGTATTTAATTTTTTATATTATTTTTGTTTATGTTTATATTATTTAATTTAATAATTTAGTTAATTATTATTTATTTGCTTGCTAACGTTATTATATATTCGTATTTGGTTGTATGTTCACATGTTGATAATTATATTGTTATTATTTATGATTAATCGATATTGGCTATTTATTTATTTATTTATTTATTCACTTGTTTGTGTATATGTTAATATTACTCATGTGTAGATGCATATTTATTTAGTATTATTATATTATTATTGTTATTCATGAATACTATTTTATTTATTTTTACATATTTATTATTCATCTATTTATTCATGAGTTTATTAATTTACTTATTAAATGCTTATTTATTTATTATTTATCATTTAATTATTCATTAATCTTCATGAACGTTTAATTTATTATTTACTAGTTTTTACTTTTTTCTTGATATTTACTATAGTATTTATTATTTTATTTAGTATTCTTTTATTTATTTAGGTAGTTTTATCTGTTCATTTATTTACAATCCATGTGTGTCTTGTTTTGCGTGCTAGACATTAGTCAATAATTTCATTTGCATTGCTTCTTAATTGAGTTGATGTTATTGCTGATGTGAACACAATAATGACCATGCATTATATAGAGTTATTAGTCTTTTGCTTAGCTGTGGGGTGACGTAGGTTTTGAACTTCATGCTCGCCACAGATCTCCTAATATGCTTAGAGCTTAGACCAAAGGTTCATCGGGACTCTTCTTAGATTTGGCGCTCTAGACTATCGTGGATTTAATTTCTAGATTGTAGGACATGTTAAGTGATTGTATCATTGGACCCTACTTAATACGAGTCATTTCGACGCATTTTACTTTCATAATTAATAATCCTTAAGGGTGAGATCCCTTGTGTTGTTTTTGAACTTAGCTCCACCTCACGTTGCCTTTGGCCTAATTTATATGATTCCCTTCCTATCCTGTATATAGTTTTATCGAGTTTTTTAGTGAGTCGAGAGTTGGCAAATTTGATTTTGAGTATAACATGAGCGGGCGCATACGCAAGTCGAAGCGGGCTTTTGATTAATAAGAGGGATGTTTCATTCCCGAGGGATCTTGACATCTCTGCACCTTAAGCTTCCTCACACCTAGAGAGGCATGGAGTAGACAGGTACCGTTGTGTATAGTACATATATAGATTTATGGTATCAACGGGTACTGAAGGTGACTTCCTAAGAGTACTTGACCTTTGTGCAATGGGCTAGGAGTTATATGGAGGTATAGAGAGGGCTTAGGATATGGGTTTTTTCTCGAGAGTGGGATCAGTTATTGTCGAGAGAGGCATTTGGTGAACGTGACATAGCCCTAGTTTAGTTCGGGATGCTATCGAGTTTGCAGCTTGATGGCTCCTTAGTAGATGCCCTTTGAGTGTTCCCATGGAGAGTATATAAGATTTTTCCTTCCTTGTGGAAATCAGTTTCACATGCCAGTTTGTACTAGTTATTTTATGAACCAGTGACATTCATTGCTGATATTTTTCTTATTATATATATAGGTCTTGTGTTACTCTGTATTGAGTTGGCTTTGGTGTAAGGATAGACAAATGTTATATACACTGCTCAACACACAATCGTTTTCTTTCATGCTTTTATATATGCTTAATGCATTTTTATGTATAATTAGTAATGTCTTCCATTCTCGAGACACCAAAAGGGTTGTTTCGATATGTTTATCGTTCAAGTCTTACAGATTAATTATTTTTGACATGACTATATTCGTTCATAACAATTTTGATTCGGTTCTTAGGTAAACCTGAATTAAAGTGCCACACTTAGGTGAACCAAAGTAGAGATGTCACAGGTGTACTTTTTTCTATTCGTCATGTTTATGGGAATATGCACATTGATGAAAAAGATAAAGATGTAATTAAAGAGAAAGATGTTAGAGATGGTTTAGGACAAATATAATAATAATTTTATGAACTTAGGTCGTTCATCTTTTGCGGGTGCTTCAAGTTCGGGTTCTCAATCTTTTCAATCAATGTGGGATCAAGAAGAAGATACCTGGACCAACACGAATGACTTGGATCGCTACATTGTCAATCAAGTGTTGTTTCACTCATAAGAGAAGGCCAACTTTGATGTGTTAGGATGGTGGAATGCAAATTTGAGTACTTTTTGAATTCTCAATGTCATGGCTAACGACTTGCTAACATTGCCTCTGTCAACCATGGCAGTCAGCATTTAGTGAAAGCGGTTGGGCTATAAGCAAGTATCGAAGTAGACTAGCTCCATATGCATTTGAAGCCTCCATGTGCCAAGATGATTGGAATCATCAAGAAGAATGAGCAGCACAAGTTCACCAAAACGACAACCTTGTTGAGGATTTTACTTTCTATTCAATTACCATTTGTGATGCACTACCATCGACCGAATATACACTACCGCCGTCCATGTATCACACTACTGCAAATTGAGTAGAGTAGCTAGTGTGGGAGCCATGACCAAGTGGTTGCCTCACACCACAGGAGGACAACTACTTGAAGACTTTCATAGCCTTTCATAGCCTTTTACCTGGCAACTACATATCACAGCTTTCAGAGACGAGTAGGGTCAAAGATTGAGGATATGGTATAATTACAGTGGTAACAGTAGGGTAGAGGAGAGTTAGAGGCATTGGGGTTGTTTTGATGTCATGACATGGGATTCAGTTTACCAGCTACCTTGCATACCATTGCCTTGACTTGACATCCTTCGGTCAAGTCATTAGACACCATAGCAATATGACTTCCATATATACGTTTCAAGATTGTTCTGTCACCATGATAGTATATATGTGGGCCCTATAGCTAGGGTACATAGATTTGATGGTTAAGAGATAATCAAGCACACAATTTAATCCATTCAGTGATTGGTGCCACCAATGAGAGGAGTCTAACTCATATTAGAGTCCTTGGCTGTAATGGTGGGTTTAGTGAAGGAGTGTCCTTCAGGGAGAGAATGATTCATTGTGCTTCGCTAGCACGATTACTTGTCATTCACCTTAACATCGTAGGATTGAGCTTTTGCCTAGAGTATAAGAGGTAGCTTTGTAGTACTAATTAGGGCTTGCAATGTAGGTTGTCAGTTGCAGACCGGTGTTGAGGTGATGACTTCACTCTAACTGGGAGCAATGCAGACAAGGACTTCAGTTCAAAAGAGATCACATTGATCAGATAAAGGGTCATCAGTATATGCTTGTCTCAACTAATAACCTTTTTTGAGAGTTTGTCACCGTAGTAGTAGTCATGTAATTTAAAATTAATACTTCAAATTGGTATGGGATGGTAGATCATACATCATTGAAGAACAGATGAGACACAGTGTCAAACCAAAATGAGTCCTCGTAGGTTGGGAGGGAGATAGTGGTTCTTTTAGTCGTTTGATCCCCGCCCATGTCAAAGTATGTGACTAGTACAGTATCAAGAAATACATGCCTACTATTAGTCAATTGGATTAGAGTCACTTAGAAGTTGTCTCTTAGACTTGTCACTGATTGACTGTTCTATAGATTGGCCACTTGTGGCAGAGTCTAATCATAATGATCTTATAGACAAACCCATAGACTTACCGATATTTTTGGCAATCAAGTATCCTACATAGAGATTTCATAACCCTTTTCACTCTCATGATACTCTTCCAACACTATAGACCAGAGTGATGTACCTACCTAGCAGGATTTCCCTATCTCAATGCACTTCTCCAATGCACTTGATGTCAAAGAGGATGAGATACCAACTAGTTAGAGTTCTAAAATAGTGTGACCAGAATTCGACGAAAGACCTAGTCTCCCTTCCTCTGACCCATAGATGCCAACTAGAGTTGAATTTTGCACTTGACTATTTCCACGCATTCCTTTAGATATACTAATCTTACCACTAATTTACCAATATGATTGATATGAGCAAACATTAGCTAGTGCACATGACACATACTAGATTCAGATTTTGCAGTTTCATGCAGAGTATGCCCTAACACTCTTTGAGACATGTTGTGGATGTGCATGCACAGGTTTGTTTGCCACCTTTTATCGCAAAGAGCTTCTTTTAGTAGTTAGTTGTTGCATAGAGTGATCCCAGAGCTATTGTATGTAGTAGAATCATAGAAGTTAGCCATATTCCCTTATGGAACAAAGTGGGATAGTCAACTTGGGGCCGAGTTAGCTACGACTAGGTGAGCGATCCAGTTCTGTAACACCCCAAATTCGGTTCACACTCGTGAACCAAACCGGCATGTTACAGGCCCCGGTTAGGTCGGCTAACCCGAATCTAACTCGTGCGGATCCAATCTCAGCGTCTTAAGATGAAGATACAACTCGTAATGCATGGATGAATACACGAACCTAACATGGTACTACATGGTACTACATGTAACTAATCGTGTCTGATGGGGTTATCTTGCAATATTCATCTGACCCAATGGTGTTAGGTCAAGACAATGATTGCAAGAGAACTGTGAAGTGGGATCTTATGCCATCTCATCCCAATAACCTCTGTTTTCCTTAACTCTTTTCTATTCTGCTGACTTCACTGTAACTATTCCTTGTTCCTCAACTCTAGTCCTACTAAACCTTAACTAATCTACTCGGTCGGTGGATGAGCAATACACGGACGGCGGTAGTGCGCCTCGGGCGGTGGTTGTGCAACTCGGTCGGTGGTTGTGCAACCCGGTCGGCGGTTGTGCAACTCGGTCGGCGGTTGTGCAAC
>JAURVB010006021.1:0-12741 GCA_033002965.1 Piper betle | reverse complement strand
TTAAGGAGATTGCTTGCTAATATCAATAAATTATAAGCAATTTGATAAAATATATTGCTGATTAATTGTCTTTATCTAAAAATTAAAGAGATTATGGGAGACCAAGAACATAGAAGGAATGAATTAATATAATGACAAGTCTAATTCAAATGCTCCAATACTCTAATAATATGTGCTTACCAAATGCTAATTTAACTAACTAAAAATTTCCATAAAATGCATAACTAATATCATATCCTCATTCCATGCTAAAGAAAGTATAATCCTCATTCTATGCTAAAGAAAATATAGTTAGACTAATCCTCAAATAAACAAATATATCATAATCTTAGTGGCAATGACTTCTAAGAATAATTTGTTGGACTCTATCACTCTAGCCAACACTCCAAATAAAACTACTAAAGAACACTTTGGCTTGCCAACAAAAGATTTTTAAGAAAAAATAATTTTTTAATTACTTGTTTTGTAACGACCCGATCCAAACTACAAATTAATGGGCGATGTCATCTTTTAAAAAATGGAAGAATATTTCTTTAATAACTTGTTCTGTAATGACCCGAAGAACACTTTGGCTTTCCAACAAAAAACTTTTAAGAAAGATTAATTTTTTAATAATTGATTCCATAACGACCAGTCCAAAGTGTAAATTAATGGGTCTAAGTTATCTTTTTCAAAAGTGATTAACTAATTTAAAGAATAATTTTTTAATACTTTGTAAACTTTTTAATGGGTCTAAGTGTATTTAAGTCATCTCTTCAAAAAGTGATTAACTAATGTACTTTTAAAGTCATCTTCAAAAGTACTTAACCAATTTGAAGAATTATACCTCATTCTCACTTATAAACGAGATTTTAATTTAATAACCTAATAGAGGTATTATATATAGAACTAAGTTGAGGAATTTCATACAAAATTTCGTCCTCAAAATTCCAACACTTGGCCTATTGGTAGCCCAACCCACATTCCACTTAGAGCATTTATTGCCCAACCCATGTCCTTCTGTAAAACCCAGCTTTGGGTTAGGGTTTTGCCAACTTATAGTTTTGCTCGGTTTGGACCAGTCTCGAGTTAGTTTAAACGAGCTCGAACCAGACCAGTTATCAGATCATGAGTATGGGAGCTCAGATGACCGTATGAACATATTATAGTGACCGAGTATGTTTGACATGCAAATAATAGCTTCAGTTAAGCTACAACAGAGTATGAGTTATTAGTGTATACACGAGGTAAACAGATAATTTTTATGGGTTAGCTAGGGTTGTATGCCTAGATTTAGGCTGTTACAACATTTAGTATCCGTTTGGGATTTTCACGGTATTTCATTTGCATACATTATAGGGATTTCAGATCACTAGATTGTGCCCTTATGCACCCAATTTGATTGAGTCGTAGATTTTCACCCAATTGAGTTTAGGGTTCGAGGCACATTTAGTATTCTTGCCTCGATTCCCACCTATAGATTCACTTTTCGGACTCGAGTCAGTTTCGACTTTGGACGGTCTCGATCTGAACTTTTTGCCCATATGTATATTGCATATACCTATTGGTGGGCCCCACTAGGCCATTTGTTGTTGGACATTCGGATTGTGCCACATGGCAAGATTAGAGCATTCCACATCAGCCCTAGATTCCACCCATCATTTTTCAGAGATTTTTCTCCCTTTTTCAGAGTTTACCCCTACCACCACCGCCACTTTGGCTCGCCGCCAGCAGAGTCTTTGGCTCACCCTTGGCCACCGGACCGACACCACTAGAACTGCCTCACGGCTGGCTTTCCATCTCTACCCATCACCACCACCTGCGTTGTCATAGTTGCCACCAATGACGATGTTTTTATAGCCAATTTCTGCCATCGCCGCCACCCTTTTGAACCATTTTTCGGAGCCGGCGAGCCACCTCTGGCCGATCCGAGCAATCAAACAACTTCCCTTTGCCGAGACCTTCATTTTCAGACCACCCATTGTCATTGTTGTGGCTGCAATTGCTGTCGGTGATGTCGTTGTACCCGACAGCGATTCCTCTCTTTTCGACCATTTTTGGCCAGCCAACGGTCGGACACCACCAATCGCCACCACCATCGTCTTCCTCGTCATTAGGGCTGTCGATCTCGACCGGCAACGACCCTTGTGGCTCCTCCATTTGCATTTTCCAATGACAGGCACCACCCACTCTGTCAGAATCATATACCCATGTTTGCATCTGCCAGACCAAGTCCTATTCACCCATTCATGTTTGCCTACACCCCGAGCTTGTGTCTGCGTCCAACTACCTGGTGCAGCAAATGAGCCTAGCACTATTGCTTGACTCAGTTGGGTCAACTCGCTTGTGATGAGTCAGTTCACCATTTTCAGCCATTTTTTTACTGCTTTTAATAATTTGAGAACTCTTACATTAGTTTAGATGCGTATCCACATTATTTAGTATATTTTGATATTATAATTGGTTTTATTTATTTATTTATTCATTCATTCATTACGGTTTACTTCTTTTTATTTTTATGTTTGTTAAATATGATGAATGCTTACATGATTATTTGTTATTACTAATGATATATATACTTGTTAATATTAGTCTTATTTATGTTTATTAAATTGTATATATTTATTTAGTTATCTATTTCCTTATCTAATTGATCATTGCATGTAAGTTATTATTTATTTGTATTTAATTATGTATTCCATATTGGTAATTATTATTCATGATTAATTAATATTAAATAATTTTGTTTGTTTGTTTGTGTATTGAATGATTTTGTATTTATTTATATAATTATTTATATGTTTACTAACAAGTAAATGTGATATTTACTCGTATTTAGCCGTGTGTTTATATAGTATATGATATTATTATTTTATGATTAGAGTATTGATTTTTTTACGTACTTATTTATCTATTTATTCATGAGTGTATGTATATACTAATTTATTATTTGTTATTAATTATTTCCTTTATTATGTATCGATTTGCGTATTGTATGTTTAGTTGTAGGTTTACTTAGTATTGTCTTTCTTATTAGGATGTACTGATGATGTGAGCACATACCACGAGCATGCATCATATAGAGATGTCAATATTTTACTTAATAATAGGTTTTGTTGTGGGTTTGGATGTAAGTTTTGGAGTCCAAGCTCGCCGTAGATGAGTTGTTACGCTTGGAGCTTGGACCACAGGTCCATTAGGATTCTTCTAAATTTTTATTGCAATACTCTATTGCTGATTTGATTTTCACAACACAGGATGTGTTAAGTGGTTGTTTTATTGGACCTCACTTAACACGAGCCATTTAGACGCATTTTACTTCCGTGATTAATAACCCTCGAGGATGAGACCCTTTGAGTTTGATTTAGAAAACAAGATCCACTGTAAGTTGCATTAGAGCCTATTATATAAATCCCTTCCCAGAGCCTATGTATGATTTTCTTGAGTTTTTCAGTGAGAAATGAGGCAGTGAAAACCGACAACTGAGCTTTGACATAGAGCGCGTGTTAGTAAAAGCGGGCTTTGGATTTGGTTAGCGTCCATTCCATTCCCTAGGGATCCTGACAACTCCACCTTTGAGTTATTCAAACCCGAAGAAGTGAGGAGGTTGATAGGTACTGCAATGCAGTATATGTCTAGATTTGTGGTTTCAAATGGTACTGAAGGCACATGCCTGAGAGTACTCGGCCTTTGTACTTAAGGCCAGAAGTGATATGGAGAATGTAGAGGGTTGGAAGAAATGAAATTGATGTTCCCGGACAAGTATGAGATGAGGAAGAAAGAGGACGCTATTATGTGAGGTTGACGACTCCTAATTAACGGTCTTATGAGAGATTATGTAAAGGAGTATATAAATATTTCATTTAATAGGAGGGTCAGCTCTCTTGTGCCAATTTAACTATTAGTTATCTATGGACTAGTAATACTTGTTATTGACGTTTTTCCTATTATATATTTAAGTTTTGTAATTCTAAGTCGGCTTTGGTGGGAGGGTATATAAATACTATACACACTTGAGTTCAACGCATTTATTTTCTTTTACACTTTTACTTATATTTGAAGTGTTTTTTACACATAATTAGCAATGTCTTCCATTCTGTTGATGCTAAACACGTTACTTCGATCTATATTATTGATCAAGTCTTATAGACTAGCTACTTTAGACATGACTCGACTCGATCTCGACATTTTCGATCCGGCTTTTAGGTGAACTGAAATCGGGGTGTCACACCTTCTCCAGCTTGTGACCATTAGCCTAGCCAAAGTCCCTAGTCTAGCCCACCATCCAACACAAAATTAACTTGGCTATTATACTGTTTGTGTAGAGTTTTACATTAGCAAACCAGTCAGTTCAACCGTCGGTTCAAGTCGAGTTAATTTAATGACCCGCATGCTGACCGAGATGAGGGTCAAGTGTACCCTAGTATATGATAATAATGCTAAAAAATTGATGAGAAATGAGTTATCTAAGTATATGACAGTATGCAGCTTTTTTTTGTATATTTGATCGTAATATTTTTTAAGCCGAATAACTCATTAGGACACATTATATAGTAGTTTCAGTGGGTTATTAGTTATAGAACATGACATGTTGATGTTATGGTGTGTATTATATTTGATGGTATTTTTTCACATATTCTTTTTGGAATTTATTAGGAGTTAGTTATTTTTTACTCGAGTTGGAGGCAATTCACCTTTTATTTATGAGATTGCCCCCCGAGACCTTCACCGCAACCCTTCCTCCCCTAACCCAGTCGCTGCCCCGATTCACACACCGACACCTCCTCCAGCCACCACACTACCGGCGATCGACACCGCCGCCTTCGCCGGAGAGTCGATGAGTTGTCCCCCTACCATCCTGATCGTTGCCGGACCTCCACAACGCCCCAACGCTGCGCCCTCGCACTGTGATCAGCTGATGCCAATTCTGCTGCTGGCTTGCCTGCCCTCATGCCGCCTTTGTCTTCCCCTTCAACTCATGAACTTTTCCCCCACACTGAGCGCCACTGCCGAGGCCAAGCAAGGGTCGATCAAACAAGCCGACCGACCACGGCCAACTCATGGCCGCCGTCGGCAACCATTGCTGCCGTTGTCACCCTCACCACCATCGTGGTTGCATTGAGCTCTCCGAGCCGGTGCCAACCCACATCCCCGATCACCTTGTCAGAAAAGTCACTGGAAAATTGCCAGAAAGTTGCTGGAAAACCACAGGTGTAACACCCCAAATCCGGTCCACACTTGTGAACCGAACCGGCATGTTACAAGCCCCGGTTAGGTCGGCTAACCCGAACCTAACTCATGCGGATCCAATCTCGGCGTCTTAAGATGAAGATACGACTCGCAATGCATTGATGAATATACAACCCTAACGTGGTACTACATGAATGACATGCAATTCAAGCACACACCAATACCATTACGATTAAACTCAATAAAAATTCTAAAATAAAACGGACAGAATTTCCCCTAAAAGTGCAATTAGGATCCACCCTGTCAAAACAATACATACCAATATATATGCATATATCAATAATTTTAATCACACATAATCTAATATACTGTATATTCATTATAGAACTTGGGCCATACTTCTGCTGCGCACTCTGATCACATCTCACCTCTTATCATCATATCTTAGCTTTTCATCATGTCATAACATTATCTCGTTGCGTTTAATCATATCCTATCATGTCTTAGTATTTCACATCATTCACAATATGATAGCATCATCAATAAAATATAAACACTCAATCGACTAACATGTGTGCAAGTGACAACAATGCTCCTCCGTCCAAGCTGGCTCCTTCAACTCGTGATTATTACCTACATATAGTATAAAAACACGTCAGTAACAAGTGTTACTGGTCCGGAAAATAAAATAACTATAACAAGCTGGCTATGAGAGCAAACTCTCATATGAAAGAAAACATCATACTCCACGTGAACACTCTGAAGGGCACTACTGAGGAGCCACTGGGCTGCAGACCCGGTAGCATCCCGAACTTACTGATCTGCTACTGGTACTGTGCCGCTCTCGGCACTTCTTTTTCAGTACTTCTCGTGAAACTTTATCCTAAGCCCTCTCCTTACCTCCATATTTCTCCTGGCCTTGAGCACGAAGGCCGAGTACTCTCAGGCAGTCGCCTTTAGTACCCTTTGAACCACAAGTCCGGACATGCGCTGTACTAAACAGTACCCGTAAACCTCCACGTTCTCCGGGTGTGAGGAACTCAAACGCGGAGTTGTCAGGATCCCTCGGGAATGGAACAGTCCGCTGGCACTAATCCAGAGCCCGCTTTGACTGTCACGGCATCCTCTGCATGGTACGTGCAGTCGATTTCTCCATCTCTCGTCTCACTGAAAACGCGAAAACTATATATATATAGGGCTTGGGTAGGGATTTATATAATAGGCCCGAAGGCAACTTGTGGTGGATCTTGTTTTCGAAATCAACCTCGAGGGATCTCATCCTCGAGGGGTTATTAATCCGGAAAATGTTCGGTTAAATGGCCCGAGTTAAGTGGGATCCGATAAAACGCCACTTAACCCGTCCTGCAGGCAATAAATTAAACATACAATAGAAAGAGTAAATCAGAGACGAGTCCTAAACGGACCTGGTAGAAGCTCCAACGTGTCATCGCGCCTAGGCGGCGAGCTCCTACTTCGTACCTACACATCAAAACTAAATACTAACGCCCGCTAACTAAATGATGCATCAAACACAATGAACATCAATCACAATTCAATCATCAACATCCAGCAACAGTTAAATAATCATAAATTTAAATAATTCTAACTCATCCTAGTCATACCAATTTTATTGTGTTTTTCAAAGTTACGTCCTGATCACTTATCATGCTGAGACTCCTACCTCATTAGATCGCTGAACCTTCATTCACACTTAATCTCATTATGTAACTTATCATTTCATCCCTAATTAGTCATTAATCACATCATGTAACTTATCACTATCAATCACATCAATAAATCAACCCTAGCATGTTGTGCTAACAATCATCAGACTTTAACTTATAAATTCGGAGGTAATTATATACCTCATGTCGTCGGCAATCGGCGACGGCTAGGGTTCCGTCGCACGTCTCGAAGCTCAAATTCGGCGCTCATCGGCGTCCGAAGCTCGATCGGGCTCGACTGGGTGAGCCCCGCGGAAGATCCGGTGAATTCCAGTGAATTCCGGAAATTCCAGTTTTCCGGCAGCTGCTGGCGGTTTTCCGGCGGCTTCCGGTGGTTTTCCGACGACAATCGCCGGCGGCGTCTACTGGTCGGAAAGGGGTCGTGTTGGGTACCCTCGGAACCGGCTCGGCGAGCCCGACTCATCTACGAGGTCGACGCGGCCAACGGAGGTGGCGGCTCGCCGGAAAACGGCTAAAACAGGGCCGGCGGCGATGGGTCGCTAGATCCGGCCGGCCCGGGTGGCAATGGCCTCCGCTCTGGTCGGGGAAGGCCGCTAGGTGGTCGAAGACGTCGAGGCGACCACTCGATCGACGGCGGCGACGGTCGCCGGCGGCGGAATCGGTGACACGACCGAAAGGCAGTCGCGGCGCTAGGCGAGGTGATTCCGGCGTCGCGGCGGCCTGGCAGCGGCCGGGGCTGGTCGGGGTGGCACGGCGACGCCGTGGCGGGGCTAGGCAGGGTCGATCGGCGACCGGGGCGGCGGCGGCAGCGGCGACGCGCAGTGGCGGCGTCGCGGTAAGGGTCAGGGAAGAAGGTATGGGGGAGAAAAAGACTCGATGGCAAACTCGTAAATATTACTTAACTCGTCTCCGACTCGAGTCAAGTATAATAACTAAGTCGTATTAAATCCTAAAAAAATTCATAAAAATCGGGAAAAATCCCGTAAAATCAAACAAATACCAAACATCGTAATGATATGCTCTAGAACTATCAACCCACCCAAAATGCCCGTAACGCGTCCTAACGCGATAAACGGCCTAAAACTAATTCTACGATCCATTATATATAAAAATAATAAAAAAATGATTGGCATACTCTCATATATCTGATAACTCATTCTGTTCTGCTGTGTTCATGACGTTATCATCATATACTTGGGTACGCATGACCCTCATAGCTCATACACGCGACTGGCATCGGCTCGGTACACGTGTCCTGAAACTGACTCAACTCGAAAAAAATAACGGTCGACCCGACCGGTTCTGAATATAAAACCCTAACTCGAATCGTGGAGGAAACTGCTAAAAATCAGCAAAAAATCAGATTTACTTGAATTCGTCGGAAATTGCCTAATTTTTACTGAATGCGTCTAGTCGAACCCAATTGAACTTCAGACGCCCCCGGGTGCCGAATTGGAGTCCCGAACCTCGCAACAAACCATAGTTGTCGCTGATTACCGACGAGCGAGGTATAATTAACTCCAACGTAAGTACTTAAAATTGATAATTATTAGCACAATATGCTAGTATTTGATGATTGACATAGTAAATTATTTTGATTGTAAATAAAATAAATTTGTATGATTTGAATTGTGTTGAAATAAATGTTAATGACATAATTAGGTAAAATAAGTATAATTTTCCAATTAATGACACTGTAATTTAATTAACCATGATGTGAGTTGATGTGATGAGTGCTTTGATGTGAGTGTGATATAGAATGTCTGAATGTATCATAGCAGGCATTAGTTTTTAGTTTTCATTTGTAGGTACAAATTAAAAGCTCGTCCCCTAGGCATGTAGACAGAATTGGAGCTTCTACGAGGTCCGTTTAGGATTCGCTTTTGGTTTGACTCCTTCACTCTATCGTAATTTGTTTTAACAGGTAAGTTGATGTGTCAAGTGGTGGATTTATTGTATCCCACTCTGCACGGGTCATTCAGTCGTATAAATTTTTAGATTTAATAACCCTCGAGGATGAGATCCCTTGAGTTTGTTTTTGAAAACTCAGATATAAATCATTATGCCTTTGACCTACTATATTAAAACCCTTACCCATACCTATGTACATATAATTTCTCAAGTTTTTCAGTGAGATGTGTGACAAAGGAAAGTCGACTCACATGAACTACAAGCGGGCACGTGCTAGTCAAAATAGGCTCTGGATTGGTGAGTGGGCCATTTCAATCCTGAGGGATATTGACAAACTCTACCTTTAAGTTCCTTAAACCCAAAGAAGTGTGGAGGATTACAAGTAATGCAATGTAGCGCCTGTCTAGACTTGTGGATTCAAAGGATACTGAAAGCGCCTGCGTGAGAGTACTCAGATTGGATGATACGGATAATGTAAAGGGCTTTAGGATAATTAATTTTCCCACACAAGGGATAGGTTGAGAATTTGTCGTGGCATCTAACGAGCCATAATGGGACTCTGCATCAGCCGAGGCCTGTGGCTCCTGATTAGTGCCCTTATGAGAGTTTCTAAAGTAGAAATATATGACTGATTTCATTAACAAGAGAGTCAGCTCTCCTGTTGTAACACTCCAAATTCGGTTCATGCTCGGAAACATAACCGGAATATCAGTAGTCCTGGTTAGGTCAGCTAACCCGAACCCAACTCCTACGGATCTACTCTCGATGTCTCAAGATGAAAGATGTCAATTGCTATGCATGGATGAATGAACAAAAACAAACTTAACATGCTAACTGCATGGATGACATGTCAACCAACTCACATACCAAATAATTACGATAAAATCAATAAAATTTGTAAAATAAAATGGACAGAATCTCCCCTAAATGTGCAATTAATGGCCACACTGTCAAACCAACATGTGTGTGTGTGTGTGTGTATACACATATATACATATATATCATACATTTTCATTTACACAACTTTCTAATCTACTGTATAATCATTTTGAAGATTGGGCCTCGACACACCTGTGCATTCTATTGGCTTTTCACATCCAATTCTGGGCCTTACTTGATGTTCATATTCAATATTTAACAATTTTACTAAAACATATTTATTCAAGTGTCACAATTAGAAATTATGCTGCTAAAGCAAATATCATAGCACATCATTTTATCATACCTTATATTATATCACATCATTCTCAATATAATAACAACATCAACAAAAAATTAATATTATATTGTCTGACATGTGTGTGCAAGAGACATCAATGCTCCTTCGTCCAGGCTGGCACATCCAACTCATGCTCATCACCTACATATATTATAAAAACATGTCACTAATGAGTGTTACTGGTGCATAAATATAACTAATATCAAACTGGCTATAAGATCTAACTCTCATATGAAGGAAAACATTCATATACTTCACCAGAACTCTTTAAAGGGCACCTACTGAGGAGCCACTGGGCTGCAGAACGGGTAGCATCCCAAATTGACTGTTATGCTGATGCTGATGCTGATGCCTCTCTTAGCATTTTCTCATTTCATTTTCTGGTCCCTCAGGACTACTAGTATATCCTAAGCCCTTTCCTTTCCTCTATAATTCTCTTGGCCTTGAGCATGAAGACCGAGTACTCTCAGGCAGTCGCCTTTAGTAGCCTTTTGAACCACAAATCTGGGCATGCGTTGTACTAAACAGTACCTGTAAACCTCCATGTTTCTCTGGGTATGAGGAACTCAAAATGGGAGTTGTCAGGATCCCTCTAGGATTAGAACAACCCGCTCACTAATCTAGAGCCCGCTTTGACTGGCACGTGCACTCGCTCATGGTACGTGCGAGTCGGTTTTCCACATCTCTCGTCTCATTGAAAACTCGATAAAACTATATATATATGGACTAGGAAGGGATTTATACAATAGGCCCGAAGGCAACTTGTGGTGGATCTTATTTTTGAAAACATACTCGAGGGATCTCATCCTTGACGGTTACTAATCTGGAAAACTGGTTGATTAAATAGCACAGGTTAAGTGGGATCTGATAAAATGCCACTTAACTCATCCTGCAAGTAATAAAACAATACACAATAGAATAGAGCGTAAAATAGGAAACGAGTCCTAAACGGACCTGGTAGAAGCTCCAATCATGTCCACACGCCTAGGCGGCGAGCTCCTACTCCGTACCTACACATCAAATCTAGAAGCTAACGCCTGCTAACTAAATGATGCATCAAACATCCTATAGCATACCCATATCACATCATACATCAATCACACATAAGTTTTCCTATGCTACGTTGCATTAGATTACGATAATTATTTAGTTTACCTAATTAGTTCCTTAGCACTTGTTTTAATACACTTCAATCAAGCAAATTTCATATTTTTATTTATAATAAAATAGCAAACTTGTCAATTCATTAATCCTATCATGTTGTGCTAATAATTATCACCCTTAATAAATTAAGTTAGAGTTAATTATACCTTGCATTGTCGGTAATCGGTGACGGCTAGGGTTCGTCGCGTGTCTCAGAGCTCGAATTCGGCACTCGACAGCGTCCGAAGTTCGATCGGGTTCGACTGGATGAGTTCAGTGGAAGATCCGGCCGGGATGGGTGGCACTTGGGCTCTACTCCAGTCAGGAAAGGTCATGGGAGGGTCAACGACGTTGAGGCGGCGACTGGATGATGGCGGTGATGATCACCAGTGGCAGAATCAGCGACAGGTAAAGGGGTGGCGTCGAGGGTTTGGAATATAATAGGTGTCAGGGGGAGAAGACGAGTGGTCGGGGAAGAAAACGAGTGGTCAGGAGAAAGAGTGGTCGGGGAAGAAAACGAGTGGTCGGGGGAGAAAATGAGTGGTCGGGGAAGAAGAATGAGGGGTCGTCTCGTAAATAGAACTTGACTCGACTCTGACTCGAGTGAAAAATAATAACTAACTCGTAATAATTCCTAAAAAATCCAGAAAAATAGGAAAAATCTCATAAAACATAATACACACCATAACATCACAATGACATGCTCTATAACTAATAACCCACCCAAACTGCCTGTAACGCGTCCTAATGCATTATTTGGCCTAAAAATAATTCTACGATCTAATACTAAAATAAATAAAGAAAATCTAGGCGTACTCTCATATATTCTGATAACTCATTCTACTGCTGTCTTACTGACGTTATCATCATATACTTGGGCACACATGACTCTCATGGTTCATAACACATGACCGGCCTCGGCTCGGTACGCGTGTTCTGAAATTGACCCGATTGAAAATAACGGTCAAACTGACCAGTTCTAGACTATAAAACCCTGACTCAAGTCATGGTTTACACTAGTGCTAGTATGATTGTCAGTTATTTCTGGACTAGTAGCACTTGTTAAGTGTTTAAAGTATACATTATTTACCTATGTTTTTATGTGATTTTGTACTTCTTGGGTATAAACATTATTAATTAGGTGATATTTCTCGTTGTATTCTAGTTAATTAATATTTTATGAGATATGCTTAATTTTAGGTTGTAATGCAAAGATGAAACAAATTAAGCTTTCGAATTGAATGGTCATGGCCTGCCCCAATGACTATAATTTATGGAGTTCACAAAGCTTGGTGAGGATGGCTGTACATTACTTTGGCTGCATTTGAGTCACGTTGAGAGTTGAAAATTTGAATGGACACCATAATCAATTAGAATACATTGATTTATGAACATCTTCCTTGAATTCATGCATCTTATGGCCATCTCATCTTCTATATAAAGGGGTGGTCGTTAGTTGTTTGGAATATCTCAACTCTTGGCTTAGAAGTAGTTCTAGTTTTTAATAATTTTCCTTTCATAATAAGAAGTAGTTTTTTCTGTATAATGTTTTCTATTTTTATTATGAAGTAGGCCTTTATTTTGTTCTAGGAAAGAATGGAACTTAACATAGGT
>JAURVB010006019.1:0-49223 GCA_033002965.1 Piper betle | reverse complement strand
CCTGGATATTTCGAACTTGCAGCTGCGAACAAGGATCCAAATCTGAACGAGGGTATAAAATTATACATAAGTATAATTTTATTCGAGTAGAAATGCATGCAACTAAATGACTAATATATATATCACTATTAAATTTCAACAATACTAAATAATTAAACTATTCATGTGATATAATCATTTAAATCCTACTTTACATTAATAATCTAGATCATAATTAACACTTAACAAATAATAAAATAATTATCAACTTATAAACAAATATTTAATTACTATTATTAGTATATTTTCCTTGGAGACGATAATTACTTAAACACAATCTTGATAATTTAGTTTACGGTTTTAAATCTTTATTCGCTATCCTTATTCATTGTAGTTTAGTTAGATAAGTTGTACGATTAAACTATTTAAAATAATTTGTATTATTCTAATTTAAAATTATTAATAATAAAAATTTTTTATATTATTCGACTAAATAAAATTTTGAACTTTATTTATTTTCATTTTGCTATTAAGGTTCGACGCTAGTGATTGCTACCCGATTATCGTTTAATAACCCATTTTCTATATTACTGATTCGTTATTAAAATAACTACTTTAGTTACCTAATATTAAATTTAATATGGTAAAGGTAAAATATTTATTTTATTAATTACTTATCAGTGTCCGATTTAATTTAATCGTTTGTTGTGTGCCGATTAATTATCGACCGTTTATCATTACCATATTTTTATTACTTATGTCTATGTCAATTTTGTTCAATAATTAATTAGTTTATTATCTTTAACCCATAACCCATTAGAATAATTATTTTTAATGATTTATTATAATTTAGTTTTATTTTAAACTTTAGTCGGTATCGAGTCAACCAGTATTTATAGATTTGCCACCGTGAGCTTCTTCTTCATCTTCTTATTCCCGATGGCCCTTCCCTTCTTCCAGCTTCATCCTTGGCACAACTTAGATCACGCCCTTCTTCTTCTTCCCTATGCAACCCAATTGAACAACCATCTAAACATCCTAATCAAGCATCAACAATGAATTAAAACATACCAAAGATGAAACCTAATGTCCACGTTTTACAGCAGCTATCCAAGGAGACCATGTGCTGCACCATGGTGCCCAACTCCTAGCCTGTTCTTCTTCTCCCAGCCTCAAGACCCCTCCTTTCTTGCGCCTTGCTCCAATTCAGATGTTCCACGACCTCAGGCTGGCATCAAAATAGGAAAGATTGGCCACCTTTGGACGTTGCATGAAGTATGGTCGTTCTCCCCACTTCTGCATGTCGCTGCCATGAATTCCGGCGAGAAGGTGGTCTATAGTGGATTATTCCGACAGCCTGAACTACTATGATGGAACCCATGATGCTGTTGACAAAGCACAACCAGCGTTTACCCATCTGAAGCTTCCATTACAGCATCAATTGCAGTAGAACGTCGCCACTTCCGTCACCCTTGCAACTCCGCCCCTCACAACTGTAATTCCGACACCCACCAGAAAACTAGGGAAGTGGCGAGCCCTCCCTTCGACCCAGTAGCAAGAGAGGTCATCGGGGTGTGAGGGACTGCCTTGCAATTATTCTTATGGTCGCTCATCTTGCCCACGTTTCAGGCTACTCGGCCATGGACGGGATTCTAATTTCAGTTCAGTTTTACTTCTTTTTTTGTTGATTTCAGATTTTAATTCTTATGTTTATCAAGCTTATTATCAATTAAAAAGACATATGAATGCAAGAAAATGAAGAAGAGGGAGATAGGAAGGATACCCAAGCAAGGAAGAAACACTGGCAAGGAAGAGGAGAACTAGGCGGCTAAGGTGAGGAAGACGCCCCTACACCCGTATGTGAAAAATGACGTCCTCTTTCAAAATATATAAAAATGAAAATGATGGCTAGGGTATGTGAAAACACCCATATTTCACTTAACTGGGTAAATAATAGAATGGGTAAATAATAAAATATAATAATTAACCGAGTAAATAATATAACACGTTCGATCTTTTCCGGACCGAGTCGAATATATTAAATTTATAAAATAATTTTCACGGTCTTTACAATCTCCCCAACTTGAAAATATTTCTTCCTAGAAATATCACAACAGGAAACAGAACAAGTATGATTGACTTTATTTATTTTTCTTCAGGATCAGTTCATGCTACTACAATATAAAGCTCCTATGCCACAAAGAGGCTAAGGTATTTCCTTGCCATTTCTTGTTCAGTCTCCCATGTAGCTCCATATGACACTTAATTTTTCCACAATACTTTTACCAAAGGAAATTCCTTGTTCCTGAGTGTCTTTATTTCTCTTGCCAGGATGCGGATCGGCATTTCCTCCTAGGTTAAATTTGATTGTAGCTCTAAGTCTTTAAAATTTGTGATGATATGATCTTTATCCCGTAAATATTTCTTTAGCATTGACACATGGAAAACATTGTGTACTCTAGCTAGGCTTGGTGGCAATGCTAATCTATATGCACAATTCCCAACTCAATCCAGGATTAGAAACGATCCTATGAATCTTGGCTTCAACTTCCCTGATATTTTAAATATGATCACCCCCTTCATAGGAGATATCTTTAGGTACACAAACTCCCCTACTTTGAACTCTAGGTCCTTCCTTTGAGTATCAGATCCTCATCACCTATTTGTGCTAGCTTAACACGATCAACTAAATCATTGGAAACAACCAAATTTGCCAGCAAGCCTGTTAGTTGCTCCATAGGGTTGATAACTACCACTTTTGCTGACATGGCCCAAAGTCTAGCTAGCTGCTGACTTTTATCCACTTTGCCCTTCCGACTCAACGTGTCAGCTACCACAGTCGCTTTCTCTAGATGGTATAAGATTTGGAAGTCGTAGTCCTTCAAATATTCTATCCACTGCCTTTGTCGAAGGTTAAAGTCATTTTAGGTAAAGATATACTTCAAACTCTGGTGGTCAGTGAAGACTTCAAACTGGGCTCCATACAAGTAGTGTCTCCAAATCTTCAGGGCAAAAACCACTGCTGCCAGTTCCAAGTCATGGGTTGCATAATTTTGCTCATGAATCTTCAATTGATGAGAGGCATAGGCCACCACCTTACCTTCTTGCATAAGGACGCATCCTAAACCCAACCGAGACGCATCACTGAAGACTACGAATCCGTCAATACCATTTGGCAGGGTCATGACTGGTGCAGTTGTTAGACTCTTCTTTGGAGACTGGAAACTCTCCTCACACTTACTACTCCATTTAAACTTGACTCCCTTCCTTGTGAGTTTGGTCATTGATGATGCTACTAAGGAGAAGTCTTTAATGAATTTCCTATAGTAACCCGCTAAACCAAGGAAGCTTCTAATATCAGTGACTGACTTAGGTTGTGGCCAATCAGTGACTGCTTTCACTTTTGATGGATCCACTGTAATTCCAGCCTTTGAGACAATATGACCAAGGAAATTTTCCTCCCTCATCCAGAAGTCACACTTTGCGAGCTTGGTGAACAGATGATGTTCTCTCAGAACTTGAAGAGTAATAGACAGGTGCTTCACATGCTCTTCTTCATTATTTGAATAGACCAGAATGTCGTCCACAAGTACGATAATAAACTTGTCCAGGTATATGTGGAATACTGTGTTCATGAGTGACATAAAGGCCGCTGGTGCATTAGATAGTCCAAAAGGCATAACTTGAAACTCATAATGTCCATATCGAGTTTGGAAAGTTGTTTTCTATATGTCTGACTCCTTTACTCGCAACTGGTGATAACCAGACCACAAGTCTATCTTAGAAAATACTCTGGCTGTTTTTAGCTGATCAAACAAGTCATCAATCCTTGGTAAGGGGTACCGATTCTTGACTGTCACTTGATTTATTTTCTGATAGTCAATACACAGCTGAAGTGATCCATCTTTCTTCTTCACAAAAAGAGAAGGGGCTCCCCAGGGTGAAGTACTTAGTCTGATGAAGCCTACCTGCAACAACTCTTCTAGTTGACTCTTTAACTTCTTGAGTTCTGCTGGAGCCATATGGTATGGTGCATTAGAAATTGGTGTTGTTCCAAGTGCTAAGTCAATGGCAAACTCCACTGCCAGCTTAGGAGGTAAGCCTGGAAGTTCTTTTAGGAATACACGTATTCCCAGACTGAATCCTCCCCTTGAACAAAATTAGCGAATGCTAGTGCTTTTTCCTGGACAACGGGCTCTGGAAAATATTGTCCATTGAAAGCTACCACAAATTCTGCCCACGTGATGGAAGAAATCACACATTGATGGAAGGTGGTTTTTTTGCCATGGATTTCCACCAGTAAGATGCTTCCTCTTGAAGCATGCATGTTGCCAATCTCACTTGATGGCGGTGGGGCACTGACAGAGCTCTAAATGCTTTTTCAGTAGTGTCTATCCAGCTCTCTGCCCTCATTGGATCAGTCTCTCTAATGAATACCTTAGCACCATTCTTCCAGAACTTTTCCATAGTGTATCGTTCACTATCACCCACAGTTGGTGGCACCACTTGTCGGACTACTGATGGCACTGGGTTTGGAAGCTCCCCTTGCTCGCTCGGGTCAAATAACCCTACCCGCCCTTGGGCACTCCCCTGATCAGCATCTGGAACATTACTAGGACCTGCTGCCGAGTTTAAGGCTCCATTCCCTGTTACCACTCCCTGTAACCGCTGAACAATATCCTGAACCATAGAATTTGTATTTTCGGAAGCCTGCACTAGTCCATGTGTGGCCGTCAGGATTTGGGCCAACACATTCTCTGTGTTAGAATTTGACTGTGTAGATCGGCTTGACTGCTATGGGTGCCTGCCATCTAAAACGTTGAACCATCATGGTTCATTAATATGTTCTCTTTCAGTTATGACGTAGGTTTATTAGTAGCGAATGAATTTGTTAATTCAAAAACACAACACAGTGGGAAAAGGTAATTATTGGACTTTTCAACAAGGTACTTGAGTTATAAAATGTGAGTCATTTCTTTAACGTACCCGGCCCAAAGTGCAACTTAATGGGCCCAAGTCATTTCTTTAAAATGGTTAACCCAAGTTAAAGATCTATACTCCTTTCCCACTTATACACAGGATCTTCTCCCTGTAGGTATTAAATGTGGGACTAAGTTGAGGGATCTCACAATCCTATAACGACCCGGCCAAAAGTGCAACGTAATGGGCCTAAGTTATTTCTTTAAAATGGTTAACCCAAGTAAAAGATCTATAGTCCATTCCCACTTATAAACAAGATCTTCTCCCGGTAGGTATTAAATGTGGGACTAAGTTGAGGGATCTCAGAATCCACCCACTTTAGGAAATTTCGTCCCCAACACACGTATACTTGGCCTGTTGCTAGCCCCAGCCCATGACCTTTCTAGCCCATGACCGGCAACCTAGCCAACGTCCCTAGTCCAGCCCACCATCTAACACGGAACCAGGTTGCTCTGATACTACCTGTAACGACCCGGCCCAAAGTGCAACTTAATGGCCCTAAGTCATTTTTTAAAAATGGTTAACCCAAGTTAAAGATATATAGTCTGTAAGAACCGTGAAAATATGTGAAAATTTTTATTTCAAGACTTGAACCTAAGTATTATGAAATATTATTTTCAATGAATGGATATGGTTGGTTATCAAGTAGACCGGTCACGGTTCAACGTAAAGCCAAACCCTAACCTTAGAGAAGATGTAAGGCCAAACTCTGGCATTAGGGAAGACGAACCCAACCTAGAGAATACTGATTCATGAACAGATGATGGGGTAAGAGAATTTAATAAAGGGACTCATTGAACCTAGGGAATACCTATACATGAATAGATGTGAGAATTTAATTGAGGAACTCGTTGAAGCATATATATATAGGAGGAGGGGTTAGGGAGAAAAGGGCAGTCCACTCCTTCTTGCCTCCTCTCCAGTGCTTTTCCATTGTGGTGTAAGTATTTCATACTTCTTCTTAGTTTCTTTTCCATTAGAACTCTTACATGCATGGTTGCAACGCATAAATTCATTAGAAATACCTTGCTAAGTTGCTGGAACTTTTTGGTATAAATTACAATAGGTCTTTGGGTGTTGAGATATTGTATGGTTGCAAATTAGATGGCAGATATGAAATTCACGTTTGACTAGTCTCAAGAAACACTATTTTTTAGCCACACTGTTGAAAATCTAATAATGGACATGTCAGAATGGAACAGACCAGTCAATAAATAAATATCGGCCAATAGGGGTACGATGGAATGGACCCATCGGCTCAACCTAATACAGTGGTACGGTGGAATGGACCCATCGGCCAATAGGGGTACGATGGAATGGACCCATCGGCTCAACCTAATACAGTGGTACGGTGGAATGGACCCATCGGCCAATAGGGGTACGATGGAATGGACCCATCTGCTCAACCTAATAAGTGGTACGGTGGAATGGACCCATCGGCCAATAGGGGGTACGGTGGAATGGACCCATCGGCTCAACCTAATAAGTGGTACGGTGGAATGGACCCATCGGCCAATAGAGGGTACGGTGGAATGGACCCATCGGCTCAACATAATAAGTGGTACGGTGGAATGGACCCATCGGCTAATAAGTGGTACGGTGGAATGGACCCATCGGCTAATAGGGGTACGATGGAATGGATCCATCGGCCAATAGGGGTACGGTGGAATGGACCCATCGGCCCAACATAATAGGGGGTACAATGGAATGAACCAATCGGCCAATAAGGGGGCACGATGGACTGACCCATCGGCCCAATATTTTATAGTGGCACGGTGGACTAACCCATCAGCCAATAGAACTACATCGAGCTTGATCCCGACATGGGTATGTAGGCCAATCAAGATTGTTTGATTTCAGCTCAAATAAGGTAGAATAAAAGTATGATAGGATAGTCAGGTTAGGAGAATGGGTAATAAATGGGACTTCTTTTTATTTTGTTTTGAGTTATAAATGTGGCTATGGGAAATGGTCTAAGACTGTGGGAACCATTATTTTATAACTTATTACTCGGCATTTAGTAGTTTTATTTTGGTAACACCTAGCCAACAAGGCCCACAATATTGTTAAAAATGGCCGGGTCGTTATATAGTCCATTCCCACTTATAAACATGATCTTCTCCAAATAGGTATTAGATGTAGGTTGACCAGATTGTCCAAAAGGGAAAATACAACATTTTAAATAATTATACGGACCTGGATATTTCAAACTTGCAGCTGCGAACAATGATCCTAATCTGAAGGAGGACATAAAATTATACATAAGTATAATTTTATTCGATTAGAAATGCATGCAACTAAATGACTAATATATATATCACTATTAAATTTCAACAATATTAAATAATTAAACTATTCATGTGATATAATCATTTAAATCCTACTTTACATTAATAATCTAGATCATAATTAACACTTAACAAATAATAAAATAATTATCAACTTGTAAACAAATATTTAATTACTATTATTAGTATATTTTCCTTGGAGACGATAATTACTTAACCACAATCTTGATAATTTAGTTTACAATTTTAAATCTTTAATCGCTATCCTTATTCATAGCAATTTAGTTAAATAAGTTGTATGATTAAATTATTTAAAATAATTGTATTATTCTAATTTTAAAATATTATTACTACAATTATTTTAAATTATTTGACTCAATAAAATTTCAAACTTTATTTTTTTTCATTATGCTATTTAGGCTCGATGCGAGTGATTGCTACCTGACTATAGTTTAATAACCCATTTTTTATATTACTAACTTGTTATTAAAATAATCACTTTCTTTACCTAATATTAAATTTAATATAGAAAAGGTAAAATCTTTATTTTATTAATTACTT
Source organism: Piper betle (assembly GCA_033002965.1). Taxonomy (NCBI): domain Eukaryota; kingdom Viridiplantae; phylum Streptophyta; class Magnoliopsida; order Piperales; family Piperaceae; genus Piper; species Piper betle. The sequence continues at coordinate 41,415 of JAURVB010006019.1, read as the reverse complement.
ATCACTGTCCGATTTAATTTAATCGCTTGTTGTGTACCAATTAATTATCGACTGTTATCATTACCGTATTTTTATTACTTATGTCCAGGTCGATTTCGTCCAATAGTTTGTTACTTTATTATCTTTAACCCATAACCCATTAGAATAATTATTTTTTAAAGATTTATTACGAGTTCGTATTATTTTTAACTCGAGTCGCTATCGAGTCAACTAGTATTTACAGATTTACCACCGTGAGCTTCTTCTTCTTCTTCCCGTCGGCCCTTCTCTTCTTCCAGCTTCGTCCTTGGCACAACTCAGATGATGCCCTTCTTCTTCTTCCCTATGCAACCTAATTGACCAACTATCTAAACATCCTAATCAAGCATCAACAACGAATTAAAACAGCCAAAGATGAAGCCTAACGTCCACGTTTTACAGCAGCTATCCAAGGCGACCTTCCTACACCCAAAAACTAGTCTTGGCATCTTCTTCTTCTACCCAAAACCAGATCACTTCCTTCCCTAAATGCTTCCCTTCCCTAGCAATCCAATTGGAAGCCTAAAGCTCACGCCTTTCAGCAACTATCCGCGTACCACTCTGTTCTGCACCAAGGCGCGACTCCTGGCCAGCAGCACCGCCGGGACTGCAAATTGAACTCCTTCCGACCAGCAGCACCACCGGGAACTCTTCCCTTCTCCCTACACGACAACCCAACGTCAAGGCCAACGGACTGGTATGGACGCCTAAAAACACCCACAGCGTTGTCCACCCTCCAAACCCCATCCTAGACTCCTAAGACGCTAGAGACTGCAATTCCCTTATCCTAACCCAACTGATTACATAGCATAGCACGTTGATGAAGCAACAGCACAACAAAATGATCATGAATTCGTGAAACAACAACAAGTTTGCATGACGCCCATGAATGGAGGAAGTAGCAGAACTTTACATGATGATCATGAATTGATGAAGCAACAGATTTTAGCATGGTGATTAAAAATGCATGAAAACTAAGATTAGGGAGATAGGAAGGTTACCCAAGTAAGGAAGATGCTGGCTCTAGTAAGGGAGAGGAGAAGAAGATGAGAGCATAATGATGCCCCCCTCACAATTTATAAAATGAAAAATGACGTCCCTTCACCAAAAATGGCTAGGGTATGTGAAAACACACCAACACCCGTATTTTATTCCTTTAACCGGATAACAGGGTAAAGAATAAAATATTTAACTGGGTAGGGAATATAATATAATTAATATTAATTCTTTAACATTCGATCCTTCCCTACCCGAGTCGAATATATTAAAAAAATTTTCCACTATCTTTACATGTAACGACCCGGCCATTTGTCACAACATTGTGGGCCTAGCTGTCCAGGTGTTACTCACAATTAAGCAAATATGTCTAACATTTTTTTAACAAAAACATATATAAAGATCCCACAGTCTTAGACCGTTTCCCAGTAGCCACACTTATTTCTCAAATAAATAAAAAATGGAGTCCTCATATTTATTTTGCTCTATGCCCTGGTTATCAATCACATAATTTCGTATCTACACACCTGCGGAGGCAATTCTGCATTAGTGATTACAACACTAAGTAGTATAATAGATAAAACAAATCAAGTACATTCCACTATTTCCTTATGCTTATTTTAATATGTGGTGGAGCGATTCCGCTATACTCCAAAACAATGCGGAGGAGGTATCTGCTGTGATCCGCACACCCCGACCGTAGCCCTTTTGTGGGGAGGCTACCACTACCATCTCCAGTGCCAGTGCCTCGCACACCCCAGCCGTAGCCTTTTTGTGGGGAAGCTATCACTCCACTCTGGTGATTGCTACGCCCTGTTTGTGGGGAAGCTCTCACTACCAATTCTAGTGCCGGTGCCTCGCACACCCCGGCTGTAGCCTTTTTATTGGGAGGCTATCATTGCACTCAAGTGAATGCTATGCCCCGTTTGTGGGGAAGCTCTCACTGCCAACTCTAGTGCCAGTGCCTCACACACCCCGGCCGTAGCCTTTTTATGGGGAGGCTATCACTGCACTCAGGTGAATGCTACGCCCTGTTTGTGGGGAAGCTCTCACTGCCAACTCTAGTGCCAGTGCCTCACACACCCCGGCCATAGCCTTTTTATGGGGATGCTATCACTGCACTCCAGTGCAATGGAGGAATCGATGTGCCTCGCTCACCCCGGCTGTAGCCTTTTTATGGGGCGGCTATCACTACTCCAAAACAATGTCGATGCATTACACAATTTACGCACATAATACGACCCCGTGTCAGACTGAGTCAATTCTTTGACCCTGGTTGCACTCGGTGCATGGTGGTCGAATCTGGGCTCAGGCCGACCTAGGCTACCAACAAGGAAAGTACGATGTTCTACCTATTATATGTAGCTGGCTTGTGATTTCGTCTGACTGTGACCCGTGAACCCTAATCTGAATGAGGGCATAAAATTATACATTAGTATAATTTTATTTTGCATGAACCTACATGCAACTTACATGACTAATATACTATCAATTTTAAATGATGTAATTAGTTCATGTTAGTCTTCATTTCTTATTAAATTTTCAGCAATTCTAATGATAATTAATTATTAGTTATCATTATCCAAATCCCCATTATCTAATTGATAATTTAATTATTAACATGTCCATTTACAAAACAACTAAGCAATCGACAAGAAACCCATGCATAAGACGCTGGAGATCTAGCAACTTGGCAGGGCGTCTTCAACAAACCTTGCATGCAAGAATCCTAATGGAAACAAATAAGATGAGGGATGAAATACTCACACAGTAATGGGGAGGTCGCCTGGGACGGAGATGAGGGATGAAATACTCCCTCCTCCTGCATATATATACACTTCAACGAACCCCTTCATTAAATTCTCACACCCCATCATCCATTGGTATTTCCTAGGTTCAACGACCCCTTCATCAAATTCTCACATCCCATCATCCATTCATGAATACCATTCCCTCCATTAAATTCTCATACCCCATCATCCATTGGTATTTCCTAGGTTCAACGAGCCCCTTCATTAAATTCTCACACCCCATCATCCATTAGTATTTCCTAGGTTCAACGACCCCTTCATTAAATTCTCACACCCTATCATCCATTCATGAATAGGTATTTTCTAGGTGACCTTAAGTCGAACCATGACCGGTCGACTTGATAACCAACCATATCGGTTCATCCATATTTATTTCATAATATTTAGGTTCGAGTCTTGTAATAAAAATCATGGTTTTTACATTACAAATAATTCAACATACCAATCAAACAAACCTACATAACAAACACGCCAAGGTTGTGTAAGCCCCCATCATCCAAACCAAGTCCCCACTCCGTTCTACAAGTTCTTGAGGAACCGACCTAGATCTCGTAAGTGGGGCACCGACCCCAACCTTAATTCCACTCAATGAAAGAAAGGATACAAGTAATCAATCTACCCTAACTACTTGGCTACTGCGGACATGCAAACCCCATGGCCTGACTCCTTACCCATTCAGGAGGCTGTGAGAGAGCACTCCACACTCACAATCTGTCGTCACAGGTACAACCCCAAGCCACCCCCTTTGATCGGCCTATTTACATTCAATTTCCCTCAGCCAGAAACACAATTAGGTTGCGGAACATAAATTGTGTACCTTGATCCCGGCATACGATTACTCCGACAGCCCTTGTGAAGTCCCAGTCTGTCCATTGATGAATTGGTCGTGGCAACTTCACGTGTCTCCTTGCACGATCTTGGTCGTCTTTTCTTCACCAAGAGAGCCACATAATTTTCTCCGTTCCTTTCTACATAAGAGGACGTCCCCCTTATATAGACATCTTCATGTTTATCCACTCTAAAGATCCCAACAGATCTTTAACATCTTCATCCTTATCGGCGAATCCACTCAAACATATCCTTTGGTGCAAGCTGGCTGCATGGTTGAACCCTCCTGGATTGACCCCAACCAGCGCTCAGCCATCGATCCACCTTGGCGCTTCTAGCCCATGCAGCGCTCCAAATACCGGTATTCCTACTCCCGCTAGGAATCATGTGCACTGCTCAGCAACCTCGACCCAAATACTGGTATACTGATATCCAGTTCTCAGTCAAATCCATGCGCTTGTGCTTGATGACCGCTACTGCTACACTTGTCTCGGTAATGCATGATACTGGCTATCGGTACGCTCAGTCATCAAGCTAGCTCTGCCGATACGCATTGCTCGCTATGCTTGGTCATGTTGTTTGGTCATCACCACCCACACTCTTGGTACTCTCAATCACTGCCGGTACTCGCTGCTAGTAGTCATCTCCTGACCAGCTCGACTGTGGACACTCATTGGAACCTGCCATGCTCGATGCCGATGTAGCGACATGTTCGGTACTTGTCACCAATCATTTTACCGCTACGCTCGGGTACCGGTGCTTTGCTTTGTATCGATCTCGCTAGCACACCCCAGTCACCCGACATGCTCCATGCACAAAAGTTTGATCCTTGCCTGAAATTATAACACGAATAAGCTTTGGTCAGTTGCTTCTGCTACTTAGATAGCACTGACTATCCGTTAGGAACACGGGATCACTAGGAACAACAACCAAAACATAGCCCTCTCTCATCCCTCAGACTGGACCTGTAATAGTCCTCCGCCACTAATGAGACCTGATGTCCTCATCGGAGGGTTAAGTCTTTCCCAGTACTTCCTGATCCTCCTCTCAAATTGCCACAAGTCCCTCTCCTGTTCCCAGCTAGCCTCGCTCCTCAGCTCGCCTTTAAGATACATCGTCCCCACCTTTGAAACACCTTGCCTATGCTCCAAAATCTTCCCCACCGTCTTCTAAAATTGTTGCTGGATGGTAGGTGGAGCTCTTTTAGGACGAGCGCTCCTTGGATTGACCAGATCCTCATAGAAATGCTTGAGAAAGCAAACATGGAAAATTGGGCAAAGCTTGTACCTCTCGGGAAGCTTTAACCTATATAGCCACACTCCCGATTACCTTCTCCGCCTCAAAAGGACCATTGTACCTTTGCACCAATGCTCGATGCACCTCGGTACGTCTAATTTTCTTCCAAATCTGTAGCATGAGCTTCAACATCACTTTGTCCCCAACACTGAATGACAATGGCCTTCTCCTCAATTCGGTATATCTCTTCCTTCGGTGTGTTGCCTTGGCTAGCAAATCCACTGCATCTTCGTACAGCTCTTGCCAATCTCTGGCAAATCTGCATGCAGTTGGGCACTTCCCTCCACTTCCTTGTACAGCAATCACCAGTGGTATAAGAAGCTGGTAGTGCGTAGCAACTTCAAAAGGATTAAGCCCCGTAGCTGAAGAACGGTGTAGATTATAGCAGAACTCTGCCGCATCTAAAAGCTCCAACTAGTTCCTTTGGCTGGTTGTAACGAAATGCCTCAAGTACTCCTCGAGCAATGCATTCGTCCTCTCAGTTTGCCTGTTAGACTGAGGATGGTTGATTGTAGAAAAGTTTAGCTTTCTCCCTAGAAAACCAAACAAACACATCCAGAATCTTCCTATGAATCTGGCATCTCGTTTGCTCACAATATTCGCTATCACTCCAAAGTGCTTCACCATGTTCCTGAAGAACAATTCGGCAGCAGTCTTGGCTGAGCATGCATGTGGCTCTGCTACGAATACGTTGTACTTTGAGAACTGATCAACTACGACCAACACTAATGACATTCCCCTCACCTTGGGGAACCCAGATACAAAGTGTAGTGAAACTGAACTCCACAGCCTCGTAGGTGTAGGTAGGGGCTATAGCAAGCCAGCCTCTAGCCTCATCTCCACGTTGTGCTGTTGACACACCAAACAAGACCTCACAAAAACTCCAATATCAGCCTCCATCTTTGGCCAATAATACACTCGCGACATGAGTGCGTACATTCGGACTCTACTAGATGTCCAACCCATTGGGTGTTGTAAAACCCCAAAAAGAATAATTAGATTACTTTGTTTAGGGTTTTGTAAATCTTAGAATGAACTATAAATAATATTTAATTAAATTAATTCTTAAAATTTAATATCATAAATTATCAAATATAACCTTTAGACTACCAGAACTATGGTTTTAAATAAGTTTTATTTATTAAATTTTTTGGATTGGGACACATTTGCATTAATTCAATAGTCCTTTTTTTAAACTTATCGTTATCACATAAATGATTGGCATTTAACTTAGTTAGGTGTGATTAGGTTCTTTTATATAAAATTTAATGTAGTGACTTCTTAAATTCCCCACATATTAATAAAATTTAATGTAGTTACTTCTTGATTTCTTCACATATTTTTCTATATAAAGGAGAATTCTATTGATTGTTAAATAAAACAACAAATTAATAGTTTGTGAGAACATTTGGCTCAAAAAATATGACTTTAGAGAAGTTTCATTAATATTAGGATCAGGTGTCATATTTGTGGGTGCCTCAACAAAATTTCAGATTTGTATAATTACTCGAAATGTTATATATTCTAATGTGGGAGTATTGGTTGACCTAAGCCCACATTCGTCCACTATACGCCGAGCGCAATCAGGGTCAAAGAATTAGCTCAGTTCAAAAAAGGGCAGCACTCATAAAAATTACTATGTGGAAGTCTTGGATGGCCTGAGAGCCCACATTTGACCACCAATTGAGGTCAAAGAATTGGCTCAATCGACATTAGGCAACACCCTTAAAAAAATTACTATGTGGAGTCTTGGTCGGCCTGAGATCACATTCAACCACCAAGCACTGAGCACATTCGTGGTCAAAGAATTAATTGAGTCTGACATAAGGTAGCACCCTTAAAATTCTTAAAAGATTAAATACCTGCCCCTATGCCGAAAGGGGTGACGGGGCGTAGTAGCGCAAGACGGCTCATTATGCACTTGTAATACCGAGAGGGTGTGTGAGATCCCTCAACTTAGTTCCACATCTAATACCTACTAGGAGAAGATCCTGTTTATAAGTGGGAATGGGCTATAGATCTTTAACTTTTGGGGTACCCATTTTAAAGAAATGACTTAGCCCATTACGTTGCACTTTGGGCTGGGTCGTTACAAATGGTATCAGAGCCGACCTAGTTCCGTGTTAGATGGTGGGCTAGATTAGAAACGTTGGCTAGGCTGCCGATCATGGGCCAGAAAGGTCGTGGGCTGGGGCTAGCAACGGGCCAAGAATAGGCATTTCAGGGACGAAATTCCCTAAGGTGGGTGGATTGTGAGATCCCTCAACTTAGTCCCACATCTAATGCCTACTAGGAGAAGATCCTGTTTATAAGTGGGAATGGGCTATAGATCTTTAACTTTCGGGGTACCCATTTTAAAATGACTTAGCCCATTACGTTGCACTTTGGGCTGGGTCGTTACAGGGTGAGTCAATGGCAAATATCGGTATCTAAAGGCCGAGGGCTACATAGCATGTGTGCGCATACATGGGAATGTAGCTGGATGGGCTCCCAGCATATTAAGAGCTCAGCATAGGCTCATAATCACTAAAAGTCGAATTAATGATGTTGTGGAATATATTAATTTTTTCTTGTAATTCAATGACTTATTGTCTTTATTAATTTTTTCTTTTATAACCTTATTATATTTTTGAAGTGAAAAAATTCGCAAGCTAGGGAGATTGTAAAACCCCAATTTTTCTCCTTATATTATATTTTTGAGGACGAAAATTCCCCAGCTGGGGAGATTATTAAACCCCGAAGAAAATAATTAGGTTATTTTATTTAGGGTTTTGTAAATGTTACAACGAAATATAAATAATATTTAATTAAATTAATTCTTAAAAATTAATATAGTAAATTATCAATTATAACTTTTAGAGTACCGGAACAATTGTTTTAAATAAACTTTATTTATTAAATTTTTTGGATTAGGACACATTCGGATTAATTCAATAGTCAATTTTTTTACTTTTCATTATCAGACAAATGATTGGTGTTTAATATAGCTATGTATAATTACGGTCTTTTATATAAAATTTAATGTAGTGACTTCTTAAACTCTATACATATTAATAAAATTTAATGTAGTAACTTCTTGATTTCTACATATATTCTTTTATATAAAGGAGATTTCTGTTGATTGTAGAATAAAATATCAACTTGATAGTTAATGAGAACATTTGGCTCAAAAAGAAAAGACTTTAGAGAAGTTTCATTAATATTAGGATCACGTGTCATAGTGCGGGTGCCTCAAAAGAATTCCAGGTTTGTATAATTACTCGAAATGTTATGTATTATAATGTGGGAGTCTTGGTTGGCCTTAACCACATTTGACGCCCATACGTCGAGGGCAACTAGGGTTAAAAAATTGGCTCCCTTTGACATAGGGTAGCACCATTAAAAATTACTATGTAGGAGTCTTGGTTTGCGTGCACCCACATTCGACCACCATGCGCCGAGTGCGACTAAGGACAAAGAATTGACTCAGTTCGACAAAAGGCAGCACCGTTAAAATTTTTGAAAGATTAAATACCTGCCCCCATGCCAAATTAGATAATAGGGTGTAGTAGTGCAAGACGGCTCATTATGCACTTATGATACTGAGAGGGTGAGTCAATGGCAAATATCAGTAACTACAGGCCAAGGGCCATATAGCGTGTGTGTGCATTCATGGGATTGTAACTAGTTGGGCTATAAAACCAGCAATTTGAATCAGGGTTTTATATTTAGAACCGATCGGTTCGACCGTTATTTTCAAGTTGAGTATGTTTCAGGACATGTGTACTGAGCCGAAACTAGTCGCGTGTATGAGCCATGACGGTCATGCGTACCCATGTATATGATGATAACATCATGAACATAGCAGAAAATATTGAATTATCAGAATATATGAGAGTATGCTAGTTATTTTTTATTTTTATTATAGTGGATCATAGAATTAGTTTTAGGTCATTTACCATGTTAGGACATGTTACGGGCAGTTTGGGTTGGTTGTTAGTTATAGAGCATGTCATTCTAATGTTGTGGTGTTTGTTTTATTTTATGAGATTTTTCCTAATTTTGTGGATTTTTAAGGATTTTCTACTACTAAGTTATTATTCTTGACTTGAGACGGAGCTGAGTCAACTCTTATTTACGATTTGCCACCGACCACCCCGACCTTTTTTCTTCTTCCCTGTCCAAACCCATGCAGCGCTGCCCCCCTATGCATGTCATCGCCACCACTGTCGCCAACACCATTCGGCCACCGATCGGCACTGCCTAGCTCTGTCATGGTGTTGCCGTGCTACCCTAAGCTCTCCAAGTGGTTGACTGGCCTCCACAATGCTTGATCGTTGTGCCTAGCGCCATGCCTGCATTGCACCCGCATCATCAATTTTGCCGCCGGCGACCATTGCCGTCGCCATCCAGGCAGCGCTTTGGCACCTTTAACCAACTCACGACCCTCCCCGACCAGTGCAGAGACCATCGCCGCCCAGGCCAGCCGGATCTGGTCACCCACCATTGCCGCTGTTGAGTTTCAGCCATTTTCTATCTAGCCGCCACCTTCACCAACCATGTTGAGGTGTGGATGTGTCGGGCTCGCCAAGCCGGTACCAATGGTACCCAATATGACCACTATTTGGCCAGTAAGCATTGCTGGCGACTGCCGATCAAAAACTACCAAAAACCAATAAAGTCGTCTGAACCAGCCGCAAAACCAGATTCGTTGGAATTCATCGGTTCTTCTGCGGAGCTCATCCAGTTGAACCAGATCGAACTTTAGACACCGATGAGCACCAAATTTGACCTTCCCGACGTGCAACAAAACCCTAGCCATCGCCGATTGTAAACGACGAGAGGTATAATTACCTCCGAGTTAATTATTTAAAATTGATGATTGTTGGCACAACATGATAGGGTTGATTGATTGGTAATGGATGAATGTTGGTGATCTATTTAGGTGAATTAACCCGAGCATGCTAATTGAGTGTAATTTAACTTTAAAAAATATGATAAAATCAGTGTGAATAGAATTATCTAGGGATATTTTGTTGATGATTATTTAATGGATGATGATTGTGTTGTGTGTGATGTTCATTGTGTTCTATGCATCATTTAGTTAGCAGGCGTTAGTATTTAATTTCGATGTGTAGGTATAGAGTAGGAGCTCCCTGCCCAGGCGCGAGGATACGCTTGGAGCTTCTATCAAGTCCGTTTAGGAATCGTCTCTATTTTAACTCTCTTCTTTTGTATGTTTATTTTATTATTTACAGGTCGGGTTAAGTGGGGTTTTATTGGATCCCACTTAACTCGGGCCATTTAGCCGAACTGTTTTCCAAATTAATAAACCTTCGAGGATGATTTCGAAAATAAGATCCACTACAAGTTGCCTTCAGGCCTATTATATAAATCCCTTCCCATGCCTATATGTAAAATTTTATCAACTTTTCAGTGAGACGAGAGATGGAGAAACCGACTTCACATACCATGAGCGGATGTCGTGCCACTCAAAGTGGGCTTTGGATTAGTGAGCGGATTGTTCCATTCTTGAGGGGTCCTGACAACTCTATGTTTGAGTTCCTCACACCTGGAGAATGTGGAGGTTTACAGGTACTGTTTAGTACAACGCATGTCTGAACTTGTAGTTTAAAGGGTACTAAAGGCGACTGCTTGAGAGTACTCAGCCTTTGTGCTCAAGGCCAGGAGAATTATGGAGGTGAGGAGAGGGCTTTGGATATACATGTTGTCCCGATGGACTAGAGAAAAATGATATCAGAAAAATGTCGAAAGAGGCATTAGCAAAGCAAATAGTTCGGGATGCTACCGTGTCTACAGCCCAGTGGCTCCTCAATAGGTGCCTTTCAGAGAGTTCATGAGAAGTATACAATTGTTTTCTTTTATATGAGAGTTTGCTCTCATAGCCAGTTTGTTATAGTTATATTTTTGACCAGTACCGCTTGTCACTGATGTGTTTTTATACTATATGTAGGTGATAACAATGAGATGGATGTGCCAGCCTGGACAAAGGAGCAATGATATTGCTTGCACACACATGTCAGTCAATAAAGTGGTTAATATTTTGCTTATGATGTTATTATATTAAGAATGTTGTGACTAAATGCTAAGACATGATATACTATGATTAAGTGCCAAGACGTGACAATATGATATGAAACATGAATAGATTGCATAGGTGGATTAAGACCCAAGCTTTAGAAAGCTTCAGAATGAGTATATAGTAGATTAGATTCTATATGAATGAAATAATTGATATATACATATATGTTTATATATATTATTTTGATAGTGTGACCCTAATTGCACTTTTAGGGGAGATTCTGTCCGTTTTATTTCAGAATTTGTATTGATTTTTGTTGTAATTGTATTAGTGTGTAAATTAGTTTGCATATCATCTATGTAGTATCATGTTAGGGTTTTGTGCATTTATCTATGCATGACAAGTTATATCTTCATCTTAAGACGCCGAGATTAGTTCCTCACGAGTTGGGTTTGAGTTAGCCGACCTAACTGGGGCCTATAACATTCTGGTTTGGTTCACGAGCGTGAACCAAATTTGGGGTATTATAGAATTGGTATCAGAGCCACTCTCGGTCGATTTAGATGTAAGTTACTTTTATAAGTGATGTGTGTGCAAAGACTGCTCCAAGTCCAGTTGGTAGGTATTTTTCTATTATTTTCTTTACATGCAAATTTTTTTTCATAAGTTAGTTCATAACAGTGTATTCAGGGCTTGATCATAAATATGTAGAACTGAACTTAGCTAAGCTGATAGGTCATTTTTCTAGATTTTCATTCTGATATCAAACTGTTTGCTTAGTTAGATGTGAGGAGGGCATGTTGTAGTGCTAGCAGAGGTAGAATGAGGATTGGATCCCATCTTATACCAGAGATAGATGTCAGCAAGAATCTGATAGGAATGTCGTGATGGGCTTCGAGACCCACTAGTTCTGTTCATCGCATAAGAGATTCGGATGAGTTGTAGTGTCCATATATTCGGTAAGCAGATATTGCATTGGATCGTTACTAGGTGTTCGTGTTTTGCATGTCACCACATTATTCTTGCTTCCATGGGATATGGTGTATATTGTTTGGAATGAGTTAAAAGGAAGAAGGGGTAACAGTAAGGAGCTTGAAGTATAGAGGTACTGGCAAGTTAGTTGGCACATGAGATGGACCACCGAGTGCCTTGATAAATCCCTAAAGATGAATGCTGTGATTATGCCAATGGAGCCATTGAAGTACATGGAGCATAGATGAGAGTTTGTACAGATGACTTGAAATGGACCACTTCTAGAAGATAGTGATGAATGAGGATGAGTAGAGATTGGATTAATAGTCTGATGGGTGCTTCACCACCTCGCCCTCAGCCATTAGTTTATGACCTTTGGGCAACAGTTTTGGCTTCTCTTTGCAAGATGGAGGTCTCGATATGATAAGGAAAAGATCAGGAGCACCATTGCCTACGAGATTAGATATTTGACAGGATTCCACCAAAGATAAGGTACCCAGATCAGTGGTTACCATTTGAGGGCCAGTTAGCACTGATGAAAGCAGCCACTCCAGATTTCAGGAGATTAGAGTGGGTTCAACATAGGTTTACCATCATATGTGTCAGACCATGATCGAAGCCCCTCTAGAATCAGACATGCATGAGTTGTTAGCAACCACGTCTAGGGAGAGATACAAATGAAGGAAGACATGTTAGAGACAATAGTGGATTTACGATGTATACGATCAGGATCAGATTCTCAGCATCTAGATAGCACTATTGCCGACAAAGTTGCACAACTGCCGACCAAGTGGAGTAGGTAGAACTTAAGCCATGGCTAAATAGTTGCCTCGCCCTACATAAGGACAACTACTTGAAGGATTTTGAGCCTTGCCAGGTACTTGCATGTCTCAACTTTCAGAGCTGAATAGGGCCAGAATTTGAGGAACAAGATATAGCTACAGTGGCGTCAGCAGAATAGAGAAGAGTTAGGAAAACGGAGGATATTTTGATGAGATAGAATAGAATTCGACTCCACGAGCTCTCTTGCAACCATTGTCTTGACCTGACACCCTTGGGTCAGATGTATATTGCAAGAAGACCCCATCAAACACAGTTAGTGACAGTCTCAATGTGCATGGACAAAGTCAAAAAACATGACAGTATGACCTCCAGATGGGACGGCCACAATGATCAGATTGTTCAGATTGCATGATAGTACATCCATGGGCCACAACTAGCATACACAGACCAGATGGTTAGTACATGATCACACGCATAGTTTAATCCATTTAGTGATTGACCAGCTAGCGAGAAGAGTCCAACTTATATTAGAGTATTGGGCATAGATAGAGGGTTAATGAGGAAGAGTCTTTCAAAAGGATAGTGATTCCTTTGTGTTTTGCCAGCATGATTAGGTCCTTACCTTGAGACATAGGATTGAACCTTGCCCAAAGTATAGAGGTATCTTCATGGTACAGATTAGGGTTTATAGTGCAAGCAGATGTTTGTAGACCGATCTTCTGATGAGGATTTCACCCCAAAATGAGAGCGATGTAGACAGAGATTGAACAAAACATGCTGACCAAACGAAGTAATATCAGTGTATGCTTATCATGATTGATAGCCTTGCTTGAAAGCCTACCACAATAATAGTAGTCATGTGAGTCAAGATTAGTGTTACAAATTAGTACGGGAAGGCAGGTCACACACCATAGAAGAGTGGACGAAACACGTGTCAAACCTCACTATGAGTCCCCATAGACTTGAGGGGGAGACAGTGGTTCTTTCGGTCGTTTCAACCCCACCCATTTAAAAGTGTGTAAAGACTGTGAAATATATATATATATATATATATATATATATATATATATATATATATATATATATTCAAACGCGGTCCAGGAAGGACCCAATGTGTTATATTTTCTACCCGGTTAATTATTTACCTATTTTATTATTTACCCGGTTAAATAAAATACGGGTGTAGGGGTGTTTTCACATACCCTAGCCATCAATTTTATATTTATAAATTTTGAAAGAGGATGTCAGTTTTAACATATGGGTGTAGGGGCACCTACCTCACCTTAGCTGCCTAGTTCTCCTCTTCCTTGCCGGTGTTTCCTCCTTCCTTGGGTATGCTTCTTATCTCCCTCTTCTTAATTTTCTAACATGCATATTCTTTTTAATTGATATTAAGCTTGTCAATCATGTAGCTAAAGTCTCAAATCAACAAGAAAGAAAAGAACTAAACTAAACTGGAAAACTGAAATCTCGTCCACGGCCGACGGGTGCAAATTGTTGGCGAGATGGGCGACTGTAAAAAGTTTGCAAGGCTTCCCCTCACACCCCTGACAACCCCTCTGGCTGCAAAGGGTTGAAGAAGAAGACGTCACAAACCCGTTTTTGGGTGCAAAGATGGCGTTTGGAGAAGAGGGATGTTGGGGAAGAAGAAGATGGCAATTTTGTAAATATGGGTTGACTAGATATCGACTCGAGTTAAAAATAATACAAACTCGTAATCAATCTTTAAAAATAATTATTTTAATGGGTTATGTGTTAAAGTTGCTAAACTAATTAATTATTGGATGAAATCGACATGGACATAAGTAATAAAAAATACGGTAATGATAAATAGCCGATAATTAATCGGCGTAATATAAACGATTAAATTACATCGGAGGATTATAAGTAATTAATAAAATAAAGACTTTACCTTTACTATATTAAATTTAATATTATGTAAATAAAATGATTATTTTAATAATGGGTCAGTAATGAAGAAAATGAGTTATTAAACAATAATCGGGTAAAATTTGCAAGCGTCAAACCTAAGTAGCACAATGAAAATAAATAAAGTTCGAACCTTAATTGAGTTGAATAATTTAAAATAATTAGTAATATCTTTGAATTAGGATAATAAAAATTATTTAATATAATTTAATCGGACAACTTAATTAATTAAATTGCTATGAATAATGATAACGAGTAAAAATTACAGCCGTAAACTAAATCATCAAGATCGTGGTTAAATAATTAACATTTCAAAGAAAAATATACTAATAATAGTAATTAAATAATTGTCTATGAGTTAATAATTATTTTGTCAATTGTGAAGTATTAATTATGATTTAGAGAATTAATTTAAAATGTAAAGTAGGACTTAAATGATTATATCACATCAATAATTTAATATTTAATATTGTTGAATTTTAATGATGATATATAATATATATATGTTAGACATTTATTTGCATGGATTTCTACTTGAATAAAATTATACTTATGTATAATTTTATATCCTCATTCAGATTAGGGTCGTTGGTCGCGGTTGCGAGTCAACCTACAAACTATCTAGGTCCGTATAATTATTTAAAATGTTGTATTTTCCCTTATTAGAAGCCCTGGTCGGCCTCAGCCCAAATTCAACCACTATGCGCCAAATGCAACCGGGGTCAAGGAATTTACTCAGTCCGACACGGGGCCGCACCATTAAAATTACTATGTGGGAGTCTTGGTCGACTTGAGTATCAGACCACCATGCGCTGGAACGTAACCGGGGTCGACTCAATTTGGTAGAAGGCAACACCCCCTGAAAGATTGAACACTTGTGCCCATGCCGAAAGGGGCAACGGGGCGCAATGGCGCAAGACTACTCATTATGCACTTGTGATACCGAGAGGGTGAGTCAATCGCAAACATCGATAACTACTGGCCCTAGGCCACGCAGCATGTATACGCATGAATGTGATGGTAGCTGGATGGGGTGGCCACCCCACCCAGCATATAACGAGCTTGGCATAGGCTCATAACAATTAAAAGACTCTTGAAACGATAATGGGGATTTTATTAACTTGTTTCATTTAATTAGGCGGCTTAGTGGTTTTATCACTAACACGGAATTGCCTCTGCATGTGAGCAGCTTTGGACTGAAGAATGAAAGTGACTCAGATTGGTGAATTGATAATAAAATTGGAATTCCTTATTATTCTCTTGTGTTATAAACGTGGCTATGGGAAATGGTCCGAGATTGTGGGGCAGATATTTTATATTTTAGAGAACATGATTTATATTATATATTGCGAGACTTATATGCTGTTTTTCAATTCATGTTCTGGAATATTATTCTTACATCAATTATATTTTTAGTTAATACCCGGTCAGGTTTGGGTGCATCGTTACAGGTGGTATCAGAGCGCATTTTTCCCACAAGCTCACAAATTATGACTCAAGTACCTTATTGAAAAGTCCAATAATTATCTTTTCCCATGTGTTGTGTTATTAATTAACAAATTTATTCACTAATAAACTTAAGTCAAAATTGAACAAGAACATGTTAATGAACCATGATGGTTTGATGTTTCAGATGGGAGGCACACGCAGATAGTCAAGCCGATCTACGCAATCAAATTCGAACACAGAGAATGTATGGACTCAAATCCTGACGGCCATACAGGGACTGGCACAGGCTTCAGAAAATACAAATTCTGTGGTTCAAAATATTGTTCAGCAGTTACCGGGAGTGATAGCATGGAATGGAGGCTCATACTCAGCAGCGGGTCCCAGAATCACCCCAACAAGTGGTGCCACCAACTGTAGATGACAGTGACCGTTATCACTATGGAAAAATTCAGAAAGAATGGAGCTGAAATATTTATTGGAGGGATAGATCCAATGAAGGATACCCAAGCAAGGAAGAAGCATCGGCAAGGAAGAGGAGAACTAGGCGGCTAAGGTGAGGAAGACTACACCAAAAATGACGTCCTCTTTCAAAATTTATAAAAATGAAAATGATGGCTAGGGTATGTGAAATCACCCCTACACCTGTATTTCATTTAATCGGGTAAATAAACAAATGGGTAAATAATTAACCGGGTAGAATTAACCAGCTAGAGTATATAACACGTTCAGTCCTTCCCGGACCGCGTCCGCGTCCAAATTATTATTATTATTATTATTATTATTATTATTATTATTTTCACAGTCTTTACAATCTCCCCAACTTAGAAATGTATCGTCCCCGAAATATTTTAACGACAACAGGAACCATCATGATTACAGGACAATTACGATTAATTATTTATCCGGTATCGGTTTGTGCTACTACAATCATAAGAAATCTTATGTCACAAACAGGCTAGGGTATTTCCTCGCCATTTCTTGTTCAGTCTCCCATGTAGCTTCCTTGGATCCCTGCTTTTTCTACAATACTTTTACCAAAGGAATTTCCTTGTTCCTTAGTGTCTTTATTTTTCTTGCCAGGATGTGGATCGGCTTTTCCTCGTAAGTTAAATCTGATTATAGCTCTAACTCTTCAAAATTGGTGATGATATGATCTTCATCTCGTACAAATTTCTTTAGCATTGACACATGGAAAATATTGTGTACTCTAGCTAGGCTTGGTGGTAATGCTAGTCTATATGCACAATTTCTAACTCAATCTAAGATTGGAAACGGTCCTATGAATCTTGGCTTCAACTTCCTGATATCCTAAATCTGATCACCCCCTTCCTAGGAGATGTTTTTAGGTACACAAACTCCCCAACTTGGAACTCTAGGTTCCACCTTCGAGTTTCAGCATAAATCTTCTGTCAATCTTGGGCTGCCTTAAGCCTTTGCTGAATGAGTTTCACCTTTTCAGTTGCTTCTCTCACCATCTCCGCCCCGACTATCACTGCCTTGGTAGACTCTAGCCAGCATGAGGGAGATCTGCAGGGCCTACCATATAAGGCTTCAAATGGTGTCATCCCTATACTGGCTTGGTAAGAGTTATTGTAGGTAAATTCAGCCAAGGCTAAGTGTTTCTCCTAGTCACCTCCCCAGTCAATAATGCAAGCTCTTAACAAATCTTCCAAAGTTTGAATAGTCCTCTCACTTTGACCATCAGTTTGGCGATGATATGTTGTGCTCAACTTGATTTAGGTCCCCATGGCTTTTTGGAAAACTTACCAGAAATGTGAGGTGAATAGGGGATCACGGTCGAAGACTATCTCCTTTGGAATCCCATGCAACTTGACAATATTGTCGACATACAATCCTGCCAGGTATTTAGCTGTCATTGATTTCGTTGGGATGAAGTGAGCTACCTTAGTTAGTCGGTCCACAAATACCCATATGGAGTCATGCTTCTTTTGAGCTCTTGGGAGCTTTGCAATAAAATCGCATGTGACACACTCCCATTTCCAGGTTGGTATTTTAAAGGTTGCAATAGTCCTCCAGATAGTTGATGTTAAGCTTTGATCTATTGGCAAGTCTAACACTTGGAGACAAAATCAACAACATCCCTCTTCATCCCAATCCACCAGTAGGTTTGCTTTAAATCCTGATACATTTTAGTAACTCCAGGGTGTATCGAGAACTATGAGTAATGAGCCTCCTCTAAGATATTCCGCCTTAGTGCATCATCCTTGGGTACACACAACCTTCCTCTAAATCTGATCACACTATTGGAATAAGCTACAATGTTCAGAATCTTGTCCAACATTTCATTCAGCTCCTCATCACCAATTTGTGCTAGCTTAACACGATCAACTAAATCATTGGAAACAACCAAATTTGTCAGTTATCTTGTTAGTTGCTCCATAGGATTGATAGCCACCACTTATGCTGACATGGTCCAAAGTCTAGCTCGCTGCTGAATTTTGTCCACCTTCCCTTCCGACTCAACGTGTCAGCTACCGCATTCGCTTTCCCTGGATGGTATAAGATTTGCAAATCGTAGTCCTTCAAATATTCTATCCACTACCTCTGTCGAAGGTTAAGGTCATTCTAGCTGAAGATATACTTCAAACTTTGGTGGTCAGTGAAGACTTCGAACTAGGCTTCATACAAGTAGTGTCTCCAAATCTTCACGGCAAAAACCACTGCTACTAGTTCCAAGTCATGGGTTGCAAAATTTTTCTCATGATTCTTCAATTGACGAGAGGCATAGGCCACCACTTTACCACCCTGCATAAGGACACATCCTAAACCCAACAGGGACGCATCACTGTAGACTATAAATCCTTCATTACCATTTGGCAAGGTCAAAACTGGTGCAGTTGTTAAGCTCTTCTTCAGAGACTGGAAACTCTCCACACACTTACTACTCCATTCATCGGCGTGGCCATCGGTGTTGCTACTAAAGAGAAGTCTTTAATTAATTTCCTGTACTAACCCACTAAACCGAGAAAGCTTCTGATGTAAGTGACTGACTTGCATTGTGGCCAATCAGTGACTGCTTTCACTTTTAATGGATCCACTGCAATTCCGGCCTTCGTGATAATATGACCA
Organism: Piper betle; assembly: GCA_033002965.1. Classification (NCBI taxonomy): domain Eukaryota; kingdom Viridiplantae; phylum Streptophyta; class Magnoliopsida; order Piperales; family Piperaceae; genus Piper; species Piper betle. Next base: position 22,221 of record JAURVB010006019.1, on the reverse strand, counting down.
AGGAATTTACTTCCTTCAACCAGATGTCACACTTTGAGAGCTTAGTGAATAGTTGAATTTACCTCCTTCAACCAGATGTCACACTTGGCCCCCTTCCTTGTAAGTTTGGTCACCGGCGATGCTACTAAGGAGAAATTTTTAATAAATTTCTTATAGTAACCCGCTAAACCAATGACGTTTCTAATATCAGTAACTGACTTAGATTGTGGCCAATCAATGACTGCTTTCACTTTTGATGGATCCACTGCAATTCCAGCCTTTGAGGTAATATGACCAAGGAAATTTACCTCCCTCATCCAGAAGTCACACTTTGAGAGCTTGGCGAACAGTTGATGTTCTCTCAGAACTTGATGAGTAATAGACAAGTGCTTCACATGCTCTTCTTCATTATTTGAATAGACTAGAATGTCGTCCACAAACACGATAATAAACTTGTCTAAGTATGTGTGAAATACTCTTTTCATGTGTGACATAAATGCCATTGGTGCATTTGTCCGACCAAAAGTATGACCAAAACTCATAATGTCCATATCGAGTTCGGAAAGCCATTTTCTCTATGTTTGACTCATTTACACGCAATTGGTGATAACTAGACCGCACATCTATCATAGAAAATACTCTGGCTGTTTTTAGCTGATCAAACAAGTCATCAATCCTTAGTAAGGGGTACCGATTCTTGACTGTCACTTGATAGAGTTTGTGATAGTCAATACACAACCGAAGTGATCCATCTTTCTTCTTCACAAAGAAATAGGGGCTCCCAGGGTGAAGTACTTGGTCAGATGAAACCTACCTGCAACAACTCTTCCAGTTGACTCTTTAACTCCTTGAGTTCTGCTGGAGCCATGCGGTATGGTGCTTTAGAAATTGGTGTTACTCAAGGTTCTAGGTCAATGGCTAACTCCACTACCCGCTTAGGAGGTAACCCTGGAAGTTCATCTCGGAATACATCGGGAAACTCCGCTACCATAGTAATCATGGACAACTCTTTGGGTTTTGACTCAGACTCAACTAAGTTAGCCAAAAAGCTTTACAACCCTCACCAAACAATGGGCAGTCGAGTTGTTTGTCTTGTAGCTGCCACAAATTTTGCCCACGTGATGGAAAAAATCTCACGTCGATGGAATGTGGTTTTTTTCCATTGATTTCCACCAGCAAAATGCTTCTTCCTGAAGCATGCATGTTGCCAACCTCACATGATGGTGGTGGGGCATAGACATAGCCCTAAACGCTTTTTTGTTATGTGTATCCAGCTCTGCACCTTTATTGGATTGATCCCTCAAATAAATACTTCAGCTCCATTCTTCCTGAATTTTTCCACAATGTAACGGTCACTATCGTCAACCGCTAGCGACACCACTTGTCAGACTATCGGTGGCACGGGGTTTGGACACTCCCCTTGCTCATCCAGGTTAGCTAACCCTACCCGCCCTTGGGCATTTCCCTGATCCACCATCCGACGTGATTCTGGGACCCGCTGCTAAGTTTGAGGCTCCATTCATTACTACCACTCCTGGTAACCGTTGAACAAAATTCTACACCACAGAATTTGTATTTTCTGAAGCTTGCGCCAATCCCTGTATGATTGTTAGAATTTGGGCCAATACATTCTCAGTGTTCGAAGTCGATTGAGTAGATCGGTTCGAATGTCTACAAGTGCCACCATACCATCTGAAACGTTGAAAATTTTTTCCCATCATGCTTCATTAATATGTTCTCTTTTAGTTATGACTTAAGTTCATTAGCGAAATGAATTAGATAATTCAAAACACAATGCAGTGGGAAAAGATAATTATTAAACTTTTTAAAAAGGTACTTGAGTCATAAAATGAGCTAGGGGAAACCTAGCACTGAAACAACCTGTAACGACCATGTGAAGATCGTGAAAAAAAACGACGCGGACGCTGTTCGGGAAGGACCGAATGCGGTCTGGGAAGGACACAACGTGTTATAATCTCTACCCGGTTAATTATTTACCAAATTTACTATTTACCCAGTTAAATGAAATACAGGTCTAGGGGTGTTTTCACATACCCTAGCCGTCATTTTCATTTTTATAAATTTGAAAGGGGACGTCATTTTTTACAGCGTCTTCCTCACCTTAGCCACCTAGTTCTCCTCTTCCTTACCGGGGCTTCTTCCTTGCTTAGCTATTCTTCCTAATCATGTGAATTCAAGTTGTAAATCAACAAGAAAAGAACTAAACTGAACTTAAATTGGAATCCCATCCATGGCTGAGTAGCTTGAAACTTTGGCAAGATGGGCGACTGTAAGAACAATTGCAAGGCAGTCCCACGCACCACGACCACCTCTCTTGCTGTTGGGTCAAAGGGAGGGCTCACCACATCCCTGGTTTTCCGATGGGTGGCAGAATTGCAGCGATGAATGGGCGGAGTTGCAAGGGTGATGGAAGTAGCGACGTTCTGTTGTAATAGGTGTTGTAATGGACGTTTAGAGGGGTAGACACCGGTTGTGCTTCGTCGACAGCATCATGGGCACCTTCACAGCAGTTCAGGCCACTGGAACAGTCCACAACGGACGACTTTCTCGCCAGGATTCATGGTGGCGAAGCACAGAAGTGGGGAGAATGACCATACTTCAAGCTACGTCCAAATGTGGCCAATCTTTCCTGTTTTGATGCCAGCCTGAGGTCGTGAAACATCTAAATAGGAGCAAGGTGCAAGAAAGGAGGGGTCTTGAGGCTGGGAGAAGATGAACATGCCTGGTTTGGTGCAGGACAGCGTCTTGGATCGCTGCTGTAAATCACGCATATGATGCCTCCTCGCTTGCTGATTTTATCTTGTTGTTGATGCTTTATTGGGATGTTAAGATGGTGGTTCAATTGGGTGCCAAGATAAGGGTAGGAGGAGAAGGACAAACCTGTTTTTGGAGAAGAGAAGAATGGCGACGGGAAGAAGAAGAAGAAGAAGAAGAAGAAGGAGGAGGGTGGCAGTTGTTGTAAATATGAGTTGACCCGATACCGACTCGAGTTAAGAAAATAATACTAACTCGTAATCAATTATTGGAGCTAAACTATTGGAGGAAATGGAGGGTGACATTAAGAAAATTATTGGTTATGGTTAAAGCTGCTAAACTAATTAATTATTGGAGGAAATAGACATGGACATAAATAATAAAAAAATACGGTAATGATAAATTTGAAGTGATTTATTTTAAATTTGAAGTTTGTAAGGGATTAATAAAATAAAGAATTTACCGTTACAATAGTAAATTTAATATTAGGTAAATAAAGTGATTATTTCAATAACGAGTTAGTAATATACAAAATAGGTTATTAAACTATAGTCGAGTACCAATCACCAGCATCGAACCTAAATAGTATAATGAAAATAAATAAAGTTTGAAACTTTATTGAGTAGAATAATTTAAAATAATTGTATTAATAATACTTTTTAATATTATAAATTATTTTAAATAATTTAATAGAACAACTTAATTAATTCAATTGCTATAAATAATAGAGCGATTAAAAATTATCACCGTCAACTAAATCATCAAGATCGGGGTTGAGTAATTATCACCGCAAAGGAAAATTAAATACTTGTTTATAAGTAATAATTATTTTATCAACTGTTAGGTATTAATTATGATTCAGATAATTAATTTAAAATGTAAAGTAGGACTTAAATGATTATATCACATGAATAATTAATTATCTCACAAGATTTGTTGAGAATTTAATATTTAATATTTTTGAATTGTTACAAGATATGTTGTCAAAATTTTAATAATGATATATATATTAGACATTTAGTTGCATGCATTTCTACTCGAATAAAATTATACTTATGTATAATTTTATATTCTCGTTCAGATTAGGATCATTGGTCGCAGCTGCGAGTTCAAAATATCCAGGTCCGTATAATCATTTGAAATGTTATACTTTCCTTTGTTGGCAGACCTGGTCGGCCTAAGCCTAAATTCGACCACCACGCACTATAACGCAATCGGGGTCAAGGAATTGACTCAGTCCAACACATTGCCACACTTATAAAATTACTATGTGTATCTGTATAATTATTTAAAATGTTGAATTGTCCGTGTAATTATTTGAAATGTTGTATTTTCCCAAACTGGTATAATTATATAAAATGTTGTATTTCCCCAAATTGGTATAACTATATGAAATGTTGTATTTTCCCAAGCCGGTTGCCTTGTCAGCGCTAATCTCAGAATGAGCTGAGAGATAATTTCTAATCTCAGAATGAACTGGGAGACCATGACTAATCTCAAAATGAATTAGGAGACCACCTAATCTCAGAATGAGTTGGGAGACAATTTCTAATCTTAGAATGAACTGGGAGACCATGACTAATCTCAAAATGAATCGGGAGACCACCAAATCTCAGAACGAGCTGAGTGACAATTTCTAATATCAGAATGAACTGGGAGACCATGACTAATCTCAAAATAAATAGGAGATCAGTCAATCTCAAAATGAGCTGGGAGACAATTTCTAATCTCAGAATGAACTAGGAGACCATGACTAATCTAAAAATAAATTTGTAGACCATGTAATCTCAGAATGAGCTGGGAGACAATTTCTAATCTCTGAATGAACTGGCAGACCATGACCAATTTCAAAATGAATTGGGAGACCACCTAATCTTAGAATGAGCTGGGAGACAATTTGTAATCTCAGAATGAACTGGGAGACCATGACTAATCTCAAAATGAATTGGGAGACCACCTAATCTCAGAATGAGTTGGGAGACAATTTCTAATCTCTAGAATGAGCTGGGAGACGACATTTACTAATCTCAGAATGACCTGAGAGATAATTACTAAAGACTTGTGTAATAATAATAATAATAACGAGTGAAATGATAATAGGAATTATATTGGCTTGTTTCATTTAATTATGCGGCTTAGTGGTTTTATCACTAACGCGGAATTGCCTCCGCAGGTGAGCCGCATTGGACTGGAAAATAGAAGTGTGGTTGGTGGTTCTTTTACCAACTTAGGTATGGTGAATCGATAATAAAAATTGGACTTCCTTATTATTCTCTTGTGTTATAAATGTGGCTATGGGAAACGATCGGAGCATGTGGGACAATTATTTTATATTTTAGACGAACATGATTTATTGTTACGATTTATATTATATGTTGTGAGACTTATTTGTTGTATTTCAATTCATGTTCTGGAATGTTACATTTACATTACCTATATTTTTAAGTAATACCCGGTCCGGTTCAGGCGGGTCGTTACATGTGGTATCAGAGCACGGTTTCCCACTAGCTCACATTTTATTACTCAAGTACCTTGTTGAAAAGTCCAATAATTATCTTTTCCAACTGTGTTGTATTATTAATTGACAAATTTATTCGCTAAGAAACCTAAGTCCTATCTGAAACAAAAAAAATACTAATGAACCATGATGGTTCGACATTTTAGATGGCAGGCACTCGTAGACAGTCAAACCGAGCTACTCCACCCAATGCAAACACCGAGAATGTATTGGCTCAGATACTGACGGCCATAGAAGGACTGGTGCAGGCTTCAGAAAATACAAATTCTGTGGTTCAAAATATTGTTCAGTGGTTATCGGGAGTGGTAGCAGGGCATGGAGCCTCAAACACGGCAACGGGTCTGAGAATCACCCCATATGGTGGTCAAGGTAGTGCCCAAGGGTGGGCAGGGTTAGTAGACCCGGGCGAGCAGGGGGAGAGTCCAAACCTAGTGCCACCGGTAGTCCGACAAGTGGTGCCACTAGAGGTTGTTGATAGTGACCACTACACTGTGGAAAATTTAGAAAGAATGGAGATGAGGTATTTATTGGAGGGATTGATCCACTGAAGGCGAAGAGCTGGATTGACATTACCGAAAAAGCGTTTTGGGCTATGTCTGTGCCCCACTACCATTAAATGAGATTGACAACAAGCTTGCTTCAAGAGGAAGCATCTTACTGGTGGAAATCCATGGAAAAACCATATTCCATCGACGTGACATTTTTGCATCACGTGGTCAGAATTTGTGGCAGCTATCCTAACCAAACAACTCGATTGCCCATTATTTGGTGAGGGTTGTAAAGCCTTTTTGGCTAACTTAGTGGAGTGAGAGTCAACACAAAGAGTTGTCCATGATTCTTGTGGTACCAGAGTTTCTTGATATTTTCCCAGAAGGACTTCTAGCGTTACCTCTTAAGTGGGCAGTGGAGTTTGCCATTAACTTAACAGCTGGAACAACACTAATTTCTAAAGCACCATACCGTATGGCTCCAGTAGAACTCAAGGAATTGAAGAGTCAACTAGAAGAGTTGTTGCAGATAGGTTTCATCCAACCAAGTACTTCACCCTGGGGAGCCCCTATTTTTTTTGTGAAGAAGAAAGATGGATCACTTCGGCTATGTATTGACTATAGAAAAATCAATCAAGTGACAGTTAAGAATTGGTACCCCTTACTGAGGATTTATAACTTGATTGATCAGCTAAAAATAGCCGAAATATTTTCTAGGATAGACTTGCGGTCTTGTTATCACCAGTTGTGAGTAAAGGAGTCTGAAATACAGAAAACGGCTTTCCGAACTCGGTATGGACATTATGAGTTTCTAGTTATGCCTTTTGGTCTAAGAAATGCACCAGCAGCCTTTATGTCACTCATGAACACAATATTCCATACATACCTGACAAGTTTATTATCGTATTTGTGGACGACATTCTAGTCTATTCAAATAACGAAGAAGAGCATGTGAAGCACTTGTCTATTACTCATCAAGTTCTGAGAGAACATCAACTAGTTCGCCAAGCTCTCAAAGTGTGACTTCTGGATGAGGGAGGTAAATTTCCTTGGTCATATTACCTCAAAGGCTGGAATTGCAGTGGATCCATCAAAAGTGAAAGCAGTCATTGATTGGTCACAACCTAAGTCAGTCACTTGATATTAGAAACGTCCTTGGTTTAGCGGGTTACTATAGGAAATTTATTAAAGAGCTTCTCCTTAGTAGCATCGCCGGTGACCAAACTTACAAGGAAGGGGGCCAAGTTTGAATGGAGTAGTAAGTGTGAGGAGAGTTTCCAGTCTCTAAAGAAGAGTTTAACAACGGCACCAATCTTGCCCCTGCCAAATGGTAATGAAGGATTCGTAGTCGTTAGTGATGCCTCTCGGTTGGGTTTTGGATGCGTCCTTATGCAAGAAGGTAAGGTGGTGGCCTATACCTCTCGTCAATTGAAGATTCATAAGTAAGATTATGCAACCCATGACTCGGAACTGGCAGCATTGGTTTTTGCCTTGAAGATTTGGAGACACTACTTGTATAGAGCCCAGTTCAAAGTCTCCACTGACCACCAAAGTTTGAAGTATATCTTCACCCAGAATGACCTTAACCTTCGACAAAGATGGTGGATAGAATATTTGAAGGACTACGACTTCTAAATCTTATACCATCCAAGGAAAGCGAATGTGGTAGCCGACGTGTAGAGTCTGAAGGGCAAAGTCAACAAAAGTCAGCAGCTAGCTAGACTTTGGGCCATGTCAGTAGAAGTGGTAGCTATCAACCCGATGGAGCAACTAACAAGCTTATTGGCAAATTGGGTTGTTTCCAATGATTTGGTTGATCATGTTAAGCTAGCACAAATGGGTGATGAGGAGCTGATACTCGAAAGAAGGACCTAGAGTTCCAAGTTGGGGAGTTTGTGTACCTAAAGACATCTCCTACGAAGGGGGTGATAAAATTTATAATATCAGTGAAGTTGAAGCTAAGATTCATAGGACCGTTTCCAATCTTAGATCGAATTGGGAATTGTGCATATAGATTAGCATTGCCACTAAACCTAGCTGGAGTACACAATGTTTTCCGTGTATCAATGCTAAAGAAATATGTATGGGATGAAGACCATATCATCACCAATTTTGAAGACTTAGAGCTACAATCAAATTTAAACTAAAAGGAAAAGACGATCAGCATCCTAGCAAGAGAAATATAGACACTCAGGAACAAGGAAATTCCTTCGTTAAAAGTATTGGGGAAAAATCAGGGGTTTGAGGAAGCTACATGGGAGACTGAACAAGAAATGACAAGGAAATAATACCCTAGCTATTTTTCGCATAGGAGTTTTATATTTGTAGTACTATGAACTGATCCTGAAGAAATAAATAAAATTATTCATGATTGTTCTGTTGCCCGTTATGATATTTCAAAAACAAAATTTTTTCATGTTGGGGAGATTGTAAAGACGTGAAAAAAAGACGCGGACGCTGTCCAGGAAGGACCGAACGCCATCTAAGAAGTACCAAACGTGTTATATTCTTTACTCAGTTAATTATTTACCAATTTTATTATATACTCGGTTAAATGAAATATGAGTCTAGGGGTATTTTCACTTACCCTAGCCGTCATTTTCATTTTTATAAATTTGAAAGAGGACTTCATTTTTCGCGTACGGGTGTAAGGGGTCGTCTTCCTCACCTTAGCCGCCTAGTTCTCCTCTTCCTTACCGAGGCTTCTTCCTTGCTTAGCTATTCTTCCTATCTCCCTCTTCTTAATTTTCTTGCATGCATATTTTAATTTGATAATAAGCTTTATAATCATGGGAATTAAAGTTGTAAATCAACAAGAAAGAACTAAACTGAACTTAAATTGGAATCCCATCCATGGCCGAGTAGCCTAAAACTTTGGCAAGATGGGCAACCGTAACAACAATTGCAAGGCATTCCCTCACACCCCGACCACCTCTTTTGCTGCTGGGTCGAAGGGAGGGCTCGCCACGTCCCTGGTTTTCCGGTGGGTGGCAGCATTGCAGCGGTGAATGGGCGGAGTTGCAAGGGTGATGGAAGTGGCGACGTTCTGCTGCAATAGGTGTTGTAATGGACGTTTAGACAGGTAGACACCGATTGTACTTTGTCGACAGCATCAGTGAGTTCCTTCACAGTAGTTCAGGCTGCCAGAATAGTCCACAACAGACAACCTTCTTGCCGGAATTCATGGTGGCGAAGTGCAGAAGTGGGGAGAACGACCATACTCCAGGCAAATTTCAAAGGAGGCCAAACTTTCCTGTTTTGATGCCAGCTTGAGGTCGTGGAACATCTGAATTGGAGCAATGTGCAAGAAAGGAGGGGTCTTGAGGCTGGTTGAAGAGGAACATGCTTGGTTTGGTGCAGGACGGTGTCTTGGATCGCAGCTGTAAATCACGCACATGATGCCTCCTTGCTTGCAGATTTTATCTTGTTGTTGATGCTTTGTTGGGATGTTTAGATTGTGGTTCAATTGGGAAATTCCTTTGGTAAAAGTATTGTGGAAAAATCAAGAGTTAGAGGAAGCTACATGGGAGACTGAACAAGAAATGGCAAGGAAATACCCTAGCCTGTTTATGGCATAAGAGTTTTATATTTGTAGTACTATGAACTAATCCCGAAGAAATAAATAAAATTAATCATGATTGTTCATTTGCCTATTATGATATTTTAGGGACAAAATATTTCCAAGTTGTGAAGACTGCAAAGACGTGAAAAAAATGGACGCGGACGCTGTGCGAGAAGGACCAAACGCGGTGTTGGAAAGACCGAACGTGTTATATTCTTTACCCGGTTAATTATTTACCAATTTTATTATTTACCCGATTAAATGAAATACATGTCTAGGGGTGCTTTCACATACCCTTCCCGTCATTTTCATTTTTATAAATTTGAAAGAGGACTTCATTTTTTACATGCAGGTGTAAGGGGTTGTCTTCCTCACCTTAGCCGCCTAGTTCTCCTCTCTCCTTACCGAGGCTTCTACCTTGCTTAGGTAATCTTCCTATCTCCCTCTTCTTAATTTTCTTGTAAGCCAATTTTAATTTGATAATAAGCTATATAATCATGGGAATTCAAGTTGTAAATCAACAAGAAAAGAACTAAACTGAACTGAAATTGGAATCCCGTCCATGGCCGAGTAGCCTAAAACTTTGGCAAGATGGGTGACGGTAAGAACAATTGCAAGGCAATTCCTCACACCCCGATGACCTCTCTTGCTGCTGGGTCAAAGGGAGGGCTCGCCACGTCCCTGGTTTTCAAGTGGGTGGAGGAATTGCAGCGGTGAATGGGCGGAGTTGCAAGGGTGATGGAAGTGGCGACGTTCTGCTGCAATAGGTGTTGTAATGGACGTTTAGCGGGGTAGACACCTGTTGTGCTTTGCCGACAGCATTATGGGTTCCTTCTCAACAGTTCAGGCTGCCGGAATAGTCCACAGCAGACGGCCTTCTCGCCGAAATTCATGGTGGCGAAGTGCAGAAGTGGGGAGAACAACCATACTCCATGCGACGTCCAAAGGTGGCCAATCTTTCCTGTTTAATGCCAGCTTAAGGTCGTGGAATATCTGAATTGGAGCAAGGTGCAAGAAAGGAGGGGTCTTGAGGCACGGAGAAGAGGAACATGCCTGGTTTGGTGTAGGACGGCGTCTTGGATGATCGCTGCTGCAAATCAAGTACATGAAGCCTCCTCGCTTGCTGATTTTATCTTATTGTTGATGCTTTGTCGGGATGTTTAGATGGTGGTTCAATTGGGTGCCAAAATACGGGTTTAAAAAATAATCATTTTAATGGGGGCGGTTAAAGCTGCTAAACTAATTAATTATTGGAGAAAATAGAAATGGACATAAGTAATTAAAAATACAGTAATGATAAACGATCGATAATTAATCGGCATACTATAAGTGATTAATTTTAAATTGTATGTTTATAAGGGATTAATAAAATAAAGATTTTTCCGTTACAATATTAAATTTAATATTAGGTAAATAAAGTGATTATTTAATAACGATTCAGTAATAATTATTTTATGAACTATTAGGTATTAATTATGATTTAGATAATTAATTTAAAATGTAAAGTAGGACTTAAATGATTATATCACATGAATAATTAATTATCTCACTAGATTTGTTGAGAATTTAATATTTAATATTTTTGAATTGTTACATGATATGTTGTCAAAATTTTAATAATGATTTATATATTCGACATTTAGTTGCATGCATTTCTACTCGAATAAAATTATACTTATGTATAATTTTATATTGTCATTTAGATTAGGACCATTGGTCGCAGCTCCGAGTTCAAAATATCCAGGTCCATATAATCATTTGAAATTTTATGCTTTCTCTTGTTCTCAGCCCTGGTCGGCTAGAGCCCAAATTCGACCACCATGCACTATAACGCAGTAGGGGTAGAGGAATTGACTCAGTCCGACACGGGGCCGCACCTTAAAAATTACTATGTCTATTCGTATAATTATTTAAAATGTTGTATTGTCCATATAATTATTTGAAATGTTATATTTTCCCAAACTGGTATAATTATATCAAATGTTGTATTTCCCCAACTAGTATAACTATATGAAATGTTGTATTTTTCCAAACCGGTAGGCTTGTCGGCACTTATCTCAGAATGAGCTGGGAGACAATTTCTAATCTGAGAATGAACTAGGAGACCATGACTAATCTCAAAATGAATTGGCAGACCACCTAATATCAGAATGAGCTGGGAGACAATTTCTAATCTCAGAATGAACTGGTAGACCATGACTAATCTCAAAATGAATTGGGAGACCACCTAATCTCAGAATGATCTGGGAGAAAATTTCTAATCTCAAAATGAGCAGGGAGACAATTTCTAATCTCATAATGAGCTGGGAGACAATTTCTAATCTCAGAATGAGCTGGGAGACAATTTCTAATCTCAGAATGAACTAGGAGACCATGACTAATCGCAAAATGAATTGAGAGACCACCAAATATCAGAATGAGCTGGGAGACAATTTATAATCTGAGAATGAACTGGGAGACCATGACTGATTAATCTCAAACTGAATTGGGAGACCACCTAATCTCAGAATGAGCTGGGAGACAATTTCTAATCTCAGAATGAACTGGGAGACCATGACTAATCTAAAAATGAATTGGGAGACCACCTAATCTCAGAATGAGCTAGGAGACAATTTTAAATGTCAGAATGAACTGGGGGACCATGACTAATCTCAAAATGAATTTCGAGACCACCTAATTTCAAAATGAACTAGGAGACCATGACTAATCTCAAAATGAATTGGGAGACCACCTAATCTTAGAATGAACTGGGAGACCATCACTAATCTCAAAATGAATTGGGAGACCACCTAATCTCAGAATAAGCTGGGAGACAATTTCTAATCTCAGAATGAACTAGGAGACCATGACTAATCTCTAAATAAATTGGGAGACAACTTAATCTCAGAATGTGCTGGGAGACGATTTTTAATCTTAGAATGACCTGGGAGATGACTTTTACTAATCTCAGAATGACCTGAGAGACAAATTACTAATCTTAGAATGACCTGAGAAATAATTACTAAAGACTTGTGTAATAATAATAATAATAACGAGTGAAATGATAATTGTGATTATATTGACTTGTTTTATTTAATTATGCAGCTTAGTGGTTTTATCACTAACGCAGAATTGCCTCCGCAGGTGAGCTGCATTGGACTGAAGAATAGAAGTGTGGTTGGTGGTTCTTTGACCAACCTAGGTATGGTGAATCGATAATAAAAAGCATACTTCCTTATTATTCTCATGTGTTATAAATGTGGCTATGAGAAATGGTCTGAAACTGTGGGACAGTTATTTTATATATTAGAATAACCATCCCGTAGTCTCAGACCGTTTCCCATAACCACATTTATAAGACAAGAGAATAATACGGAAGTCCAATTTTTATTATCTATTCACCAACCTGAGTAACTTTTATTCTTTCGTCTAAAGCTACTCACCTGCAGAGGCAATTCCACGTTAGTGAAGAAGAAGGTAAGAGAAGAAGGACGTTAGGGAAGAAGAAGGTAGGAGAAGAAGGACGTTGGGGAGGAAGAAGATGACAGTTTTGTAAATAAGGGTTGACTCGATACAGATCGAGTTAAAAATAATAGTAAACAGTAATAAATCTTCAAAAACAATTATTCTAATGGGTTATGGGTTAAAGTTGTTAAACTAATTAATTATTGGATGATATTGGCATGGACATAAGTAGTAAATAATACGGTAATGATAAACGGTCGTTAATTAATCAGCATACTATAAACGATTAATTTTAAATCGGATGTTTATAAAGGATTAATGAAATAAAGATTTCACCTTTAAAATATTAAATTTAATATTAGGTAAATAAAGTTATTATTTTAATAATGTGTCAGTAAGGTAGAAAATAGGTTATTAAACTATAATCAGGTAAAAATCACAAGCGTTGAACCTAAACAACATAATAAAAATAAATAAAGTTCGAAACTTTATTGAGTTGAATAATTTAAAATAATTGTATTAGTAATATCTTTGAATTAAAATAATACAAAATATTTTAAATAATTTCATCAAACAAGTTAATTAATTAAGTTGCTATGAATAATGATGGCGATTAAAAATTATAACTATAAATTAAATCATCAAGATCGGGGTTAAGTAATTATCACCGCAAAGGAAAATTAAATACTTTTTTATAAGTTAATAATTACTTTATAATTAGTGAAGTGTGAATTATGATTTAGATAATAAATTTAAAATGTAAAGTAGGATATAAATGATTATATCACATGAATAATTTAATATTTAATATTGTTGAATTTTAATAGTGATATATATATATATATATATATATATATATATATATTAGTCATTTAGTTGCATGCATTGCTACACGAATAAAATTATACTTATTTATAATTTTATGTTCTCGTTCAGATTAGGATCGTTGGTCACAGCTGCGAGTTCACTTACAAACTATCTAGGTCCGTATAATTATTTGAGATGTTCTATTTTCCCTTGTTGACCGCCCAGGTCTGCCTGAGCCCAGATTCGACTACCATGCACAGAGTGCAACTGGGCTCAAGGAATTACTCCAGCCCGATACGGGGCCGCACCCTTAGAATTACTATGTGGGAGTCTTGATCAACTTGAGTATCTAACTACCATGCGCTAGAACGCAACCGGGGTAGACTCAATTCGACACAAGGCCGCGTAGCTTGTGTGCGCATCCATGGGATGGTAGTTGGATGGGGTGCCACCCCTCCCAGCATATAACAAGCTCGGCATAGGCTCATAACAACTAAACGACTCTTGAAACGATAATAGGGGTTTTATTGACTTGTTTAATTTAATTATGCGGCTTAGTGATTTAATTACTAATGCGGAATTGCCTCCGCAGGGAGCAGCTTTGGACTGAAGAATAGAAGTGTGGTTCGTGGTTCTTTTACCAACCTAGGTATGGTGAATTGATAATAAATTAGACTTCCTTTTTACCCTCTTGTGTTATAATTGTGGCTATGGGAAACGGTCTAAAACTGTGGGACGATTATTTTATATATTGTCATATACAATTAGAACATGTTCTATTTTTATGAAATATAAATTCATGACTTATTTGCAGTATTACAATTCATGTTCTGGACTGTTATGTTTACAACAAATTATATTTTTAAGTAACACTCAGTCTGGTTCAGGCAGGTCGTTACCGGTGGTATCAGACCACGGTTTCCCACTAGCTCACATTTTATGACTCAAGTACCTTATTGAAAAGTCAAATAATTATCTTTTCCTACTGTGTTGTGTTTTGAATTAACAAATTCATTCGCTAATAAACCTAAGTCACAACTAAAAGAGAACATATTAATGAAGCATGATGGGAAAAAATTTCGACGTTTCAGATGGCATGCACTCGTAGACACCCAAACGGATCTACTCCGTCAAATTCAAACAAAGAGAATATATTAGCCCAAACCCTAATGGCCATATAGGGATTGGCGCAGAGCTTCAGAAAATACAAATTCTATGGTTCAAAATACTGTTCAGCCGTTACCAGGAGTGGTAGCAAGGAATGGAGGCTCAAACTCAGCAGCATGTCCCAGAATCACCCCGGATGGTCGTCAGGGAAGTGCCCAAGGGTGGGCAGGGTTAGCTGATCTGTGTGAGCAAGGGGAGCGTCCAAACCCAGTGCCACCAGTAGTCCGACAAGTGATGCCACCAGCTGTTGATGATAGTGACATTACACTGTGGAAAAGTTCAGCAAGAATGGAGTTGAACTATTTGTGGTTGGGATAAATCCAATGATGGCGGAGAGCTGGATAGGCATTACCAAAAAGGCATTTATGGCTCTGTCTGTGCCCCACCGCCATCAAGTGAGATTGGCAACAAGCATGCTTCAGGAGGAAGCATCTTACAGGTGGGAAATCCATGGAAAAAACCACATTCCATCAACATGGAGTGGTTTCGTGAGGGTTGTAAAGCCTTTTTGGCTAACTTAGTTGAGTCTGAGTCCAAACCCAAAGAGTTGTCCACGATTTCTATGGTAGCAGAGTACTTCCAGGGTTACCTCCAAAGCAAGCAATGGAGTTTGCCATTGACCTTGCACCTGGAGTGACACCAATTTCTAAAGTAGAACTCAAGGAGTTAAAGAGTCAACTAGAAGAGTTGTTGCAGGTAGGCTTCATCCAACCAAGTACTTCACCCTGGGGAGCCCCTGTTCTATTTGTGAAGAAGAAAGATGGATCACTTCGGCTGTGTATTGACTATTGACAACTCAATCAAGTGACAGTCAAGAATCGGTACCCCTTACCGAGGATTGATGACTTGTTTGATCAGCTAAAAACAGCCGGAGTATTTTCTATGATAGACTTGCGGTCTGGTTATCACCAGTTGTGAGTAAAGGAGTCAAATATATAGAAAATGGCTTTCCAAACTCGATATAGACATTATGAGTTTCTAGTCATGCCTTTTGGTCTAACAAATGCACCAGCAGCCTTTATGTCACTCATGAACACAATATTTTCATGCATACTTGGACAAGTTTATTATCGTGTTTGCCGATGACAATCTGGTCTATTCAAATAATGAAGAACAGCATGTGAAGCACCTGTCTATTACTCTTCAAGTTCTGAGAGAACACTAACTGTTCACCAAGTTCTCAAAATGTGACTTCTAGTTGAAGGAGGTAAACTTCATTGGTCATATCATCTCAAAGGCCGGAGTTGCAATGGATCCAACAAAAGTAAAAGCAGTCACTGATTGGCCACAACCCAAGTCAGTCACTAACATCGGAAGCTTCCTTGGCTTAGCAGGTTACTACAGGAGAGATGGTAACCCTGAGAAGTTCTCTAAAGAAGAGTCTAACAATTGCACCAGCCTTGACACTGCCAAATGGTAATGAAGGATTCATAGTCTTCAGTGATGCATCCCTATTGGATATTGGATGCATCCTTATGCAGGGAGGTAAAGTAGTGGCCTATGCCTCTCGTCAATTGAAGATTCATGAGCAAAATTATTCAACCCATGACTTGGAACTGGCAGCAATGGTTTTTGCACTGAAAATTTAGAGACACAACTTGTATGGAGCTCAGTTTGAAGTCTTCATGGCCCACTAGAGTTTGAAGTATATCTTCACCCAAAATGACCTTAACCTTCGACAGAGGTGGTGGATAGAATATTTAAAGGACTACAACTTCCAAATCTTATACCATCTAAGGAAAGTGAATGTGGTAGCAGACGCATTGAGTCGGAATGGCAAGGTGGACAAAGGTTAGCAGCTAGCTAGACTTCGGGCCATGTCAACAGAAGTGGTGGCTATCAACCCTATGGAGCAACTAACAGGGTTACCGGCAAATTTAGTTATTTTCAACAATTTGGTTGATCGTGTTAAGCTAGCACAAATGGGTGATGAGGAGCTGAATGAAATGTTGGACAAGATTCCTGACATTGTTGCTAATTCCAATAGTGTGATCAGATTTAGAGGAAGGTTGTGTGTACCCAAGGATGATGCACTACGATGGAATATCTTGGAGGAGACACATCACTCAAAGTTCTCGATACACCCTAGAGTTACTAAAATGTATCAAGATTTAAAGCGAACCTACTGGTGGATTGGGATGAAGAGGGATGTTGTGGATTTTGTCTCCAAGTGTCAGACTTGCCAACAGATCAAATCTCAACATCAACTACCTGGAGGACTATTGCAACCTTTAGAAATACCAACTTGGAAATGGGAGTGTGTCACATGCGATTTTATTGTAAAACTCTCAAGGACTCAGAAGAAGCATGACTCCATATGGGTGGTTGTGGACCAACTAAATAAGGTAGCTCACTCCATCCCCATAAAATCAATGAGAACTACGGAATACCTGGTAGGATTGTATATCAACAATATTTTCAAGTTGCATGGGATTCCAAAGGAGATAGTCTCCGATCGAGATCCCCTGTTCACCTAACATTTCTAGGAAGCTTTCCAAAAAGCCATGGGGACTCAAATCAAGCTGAGTATAGCATATCATCCCCAAACTGATGGTCAAAGTGAGAGAACTATTCAAAATTTGGAAGATTTATTAAGAGCTTGCATTTTTGACTGGGGAGGTGACTGGGATAAACACTTAGCCTTGGCTACATTTACCTACAATAACTCTTACCAAGCTAGTATATGGTACCATTTGAAGCCTTATATGGTAGGCCCAACAGATCTCCATCGTGCTGGCTGGAGTCTACCGAAGCCGTCATAGTCGGGCTAGAGATGGTGAGAGAAGCAACTGAAAAGGTGAAACTCATTTAGCAAAGGCTTAAGGCAGCTCAGGATCGACAAAAGAGTTATGCTGATACTCAAAGGAGGGACCTAGAGTTCCAAGTTGGAGAGTTTGTGTACCTAAAGACATCTCCTAGTAAGGGGGTGATCAAATTTAGAACATCAAGGAAGTTGAAGCCAAGATTCATAGGACCGTTCCCAATCCTGGATCCAATTGAAAATTGTGCAAATAGACTAGCATTACCACCAGGCCTAGTTGGAGTAGACAATGTTTTCCATGTGTCAATGCTAAAGAAATATGTACGAGATGAAGATCATATAATCACAAATTTTGAAGACTTAGAGCTACAATCAAATTTAACCTATGAGGAAAAGTCGATTCGCATCTTGCCAAGAGAAATAAAAACACTCAGGAATAAGGAAATTCCATTGGTAAAAGTATTGTGGAAAAATCAGGGCTTAGATGAAGCTACTGGGTGACTGAACAAGAAATGGTAAGGAAATACCCTAGCCTATTTGTGCCATAAGATTCTTATCATTGTAGCATGAACTGATCCCGAAGATAAAATTAATCATGAATGTTCTGTTGCCCGTTATGATATTTTGGGGACGAAACATTTCTAAGTTGGGGAGATTGTAAAGACTGTGAATATATATATATATATTCGATGCAGTCTGGTAAGGACCAAACGTGGTCTGGGAAAGACCGAACGTATTATATTCATTACCCGGTTAATTATTTACCCGGTTAAACAAAATTCTGGTGTTGGGGTGTTTTCACATACCTTAACCGTCTTTTCATTTTATTTTTATGAGGGACGTCTTCCACACCCTAGTCTTTATTCACATTTTCTTCTCCTCTTCCTTACCGGTGCCGACTTCTTCCACTTTGCTTGGGTATCATTCCTATCTCCCTCTTCTTAATTTTTTTGCATGCATATTCTTTCTAATTGATAATAAGCTTGATAAACATGAGAAATAAAGTCTGAAATCAACAATAAACAAGTAAATTTAAACTGTAAACTGAAATTCGCCATGGCCGATGAGTGCAAGAATTTGGGCAAGGATGGGCGACTGTAAACAATTGCAAGGCAGCTGCTCACAACCCCTACGACCTCTCTGGCTACTGGGTTGAAGGGATGGCTCGCCTGGACCCTTGCTGTCGATGGGTGGTGGAGTTACAGTGGTTTGTGGGCGGAATTTCAAAGATGAATACTGATTCCAGACACCTATACCAGTTCGCCTGCCAAGGGTCATGCTGTGCTTGCTCACAACACTTGGCCTTGATGTTGGGTTGTCGTGTAGAGAGAAGGGAAGAGTTCCCCGTGGTGCTGCTAGCCGGACAGAGATCACCTTGCAGTCCCGGCGGTGCTACTGGCCAGGAGTTGAGTCTTGGTGCAGAATAGAGTTTGGCCGTGGATAGTTGCTATAAAGCACGAGCTTTATGCTTCCAATTATATTGCCAGGGAAGGGAAGCTGTTAGGTAAGGAAGTGATCTGGTTTTGGGTTGAAGAAGAAGGCGCCAGGACCTGTTTTCTGGTGTAAAGAAAAAAGTTGGAGAAGAAGGACATTGGGGAAGAAGAAGATGGCAATTTTGTAAATATGGGTTGACTCGATACAGCTCGAGTTAAAAATAATACTAAGTCGAAATAAATCTTTAAAAATAATTATTCTAATGGGTTATGGTTTAAAGTTGCTAAACTAATTAATTATTTGAAAAAATCAACATAGACATAAGTAATAAAAAATACGGTAATGATAAACAATCGATAATTAATCGGCATTTATAAGGGATTAATGAAATAAAGATTTCACCTTAAACTATTAAATTTAATATTAGGTAAATAAAGTTATTATTTTAATAATGTGTCAGTAAGGTAGAAAATAGGTTATAAAACTATAATCAGGTAAAAATCACAAGCGTTGAACCTAAACAACATAATAAAAATAAATAAAGTTCGAAACTTTATTGAGTTGAATAATTTAAAATAATTGTATTGGTCATATCTATGAATTAAAATAATACAAAATATTTTTTAATAATTTCATCGAACAAGTTAATTAATTAAGTTGCTATGAATAATGATGGCGATTAAAAATTATAACTATAAACTAAATCATCAAGATCGGGGTTAAGTAATTATCACCGCAAAGGAAATTTAAATACTTGTTTATAAGTTAATAATTACTTTATAATTAGTGAAGTGTGAATTATGATTTAGATAATAAATTTTAAATGTAATGTAGGATTTAAATGATTATTCACATGAATAATTTAATATTTAATATTGTTGAATTTTAATAGTGATATATATATATATTAGTCATTTAGTTGCATGCATTGCTACACGAATAAAATTATACTTATGTATAATTTTTTGTTCTCGTTAAGATTAGGATCGTTTGTCACAGCAGTAAATTCACTTACAAACTATCTAGGTCTGTATAATTATTTGAAATATTGTATTTTCCCTTGTTGGCAGCCCTAGTCGGCCTGAGCCCAAATTCGACAACCATGCACCGAGTGCAACTGGGGTCAAGAAATTTACTCAATCTAACACAAGGCCGCACCCTTAAAATTAGTATGTGGGAGTCTTGGTCTACTTGAGTATCTGGCCACCATGCGCCGAAACGCAACCAGGGTCGACTCAATTCGGCACAAGGTAGCACCCCTTGAAATATTGAACACCTGCCCCCATGCCGAAAGGGGTGACAGGGCGCAATGGCGTAAGATGGCTCACTATGCACTTGTGATACCAAGAGGGTGAGTCAATGACAAATATCGGTAACTATAGTGTGAGATCCATCAACTTAGTCCCACATCTAATACCTACTGGGAGAAGATCCTGTTAATAAGTGGGAATGGACTATAGATCTTTAACTTTCGGGGTACCTAATTTAAAGAAATGACTTGGGCCATTACATTGCACTTTGGGCTGGGTCGTTACAATAGTCCCACATCTAATACCTAGTAGGAGAAGATCCTGTTTATAAGTGGGAATGGACTAGAGATCTTTAACTTCCGGGGTACCCATTTTAAAGAAATGACTTAGCCCATTACGTTGCACTTTGGGGTGGGTCATTACAAATGGTATCAGAGCCGACCTGGTTCCGTGTTAGATGGTGGGATAGACTAGGGACGTTGGCTAGGCTACCGGTCACAGGCGAAAAAGGTCGTGGGCTGGGGTTAGCAACGGGCCAAGACTAGAAACGTTGGCTAGGCTGCCGGTCACGGGCCAAAAAGGACGTGGGTTGGGGCTAGCAACGGGCCAAGAATAGGCATTTCGGGGACGAAATTTCCTAAGGTGGGTGGATTGTGAGATCCCTCAACTTAGTCCCACATCTAATACCTACTGGGAGAAGATCCTGTTTATAAGTGAGAATGGACTAGAGATCTTTAACTTCCAGGGTACCCATTTTAAATAAATGACTTAGCCCATTACGTTGCACTTTGGGCTGGGTCGTTACAAATGGTATCAGAGCCTACTTGGTTCCGGGTTAGATGGTGGGATGGGCTAGGGGTGTTGGCTAGGCTGCAGGTCACGAGCCAAAAAGGTCGTGAGCTGGGGTTTGAAACGGGCCAAGACTAGAAACGCTGGCTAGACTGCCGGTCACGGGCTAGAAAGGTCATGGGCTTGGGCTAGCAACGGGCCAAGAATAGGCATTTTGGGGACGAAATTTCCTAAGGTGGGTGGATTGTGAGATCCCTCAACTTAGTCCCACATCTAATACCTTCTGGGAGAAGATCCTGTTAATAAGTGGGAATGGACTATAGATCTTTAACTTTCGGGGTACCCATTTTAAAGAAATGACTTGGCCCATTACGTTGCACTTTGGGCTGGGTCGTTACAATAGTCCCACATCTAATACCTATTGGGAGAAGATCTTTTTTATAAGTAGGAATGGACTAGAGATCTTTAACTTCCGGGGTACCCATTTTAAAGAAATGACTTAGCGCATTACGTTGCATTTTGGGCCGGGTTGTTACATATAGGCTGTAGGCCACGTAGCGTGTGTACGTATTCATGGGATGGTAGCTGGATGGGGTGGCCACCCCTCCCAGCATATAATGAGCTCGGCATAGGTTCATAACTACTTAAAGACTATTGAAATGATAATAGGGATTTTATTGACTTCTTTCATTTAATTATATAGCTTAGTGGTTTTATCACTTATGTGGAATTGCCTTCGCAGGTGAGCAGCTTTGGACTGAATAATAGAAATGTAGTTGGTGTTTCTTTTACCTACCTAGGTATGGTGAATTGATAATAAATTGGACTTCCTTTTTACCCTCTTGTGTTATAATTGTGGCCATGGGAAACGGCCCGAGACTGTGGGACGGTAATTTTATATATTGACATATGCTATCAGAACATGTTCTATTTTTATGATTTATAAATTCTAGACTTATTTGCAGTATTACAATTTATGTTCTGGAATGTTATGTTTAGAACAAATTATATTTTTAAGTAACACCCGGTCCGGTTCGGGTGGGTCTTTATAGACTCCTCCATAAACTTTCATCGTAGTCTACAGATAGGAATGTATTGTAACGACTCGCCCGAATCAGACCTGGTGTTACTTTAAAATATAGGTAATGTAGATGTAACATTCCAGAACATGAATTGAAATACAGCAAATATGTCTCGCAAGATATACTATAAATCATAACAATAAATCATGTTCTCTAAAATATAAA